>OU342742.1:446403240-446636243 GCA_910589775.1 Avena eriantha
ATATGGACCCACTAGAGTCATTGCATGTGTGTTCTTATACTAAAAAGAGAACTAGAGTCATTGCATGTGTGTTCTATTCACAAACCACACATGGATCCACCAGCGTCATTGCATGTGTGTTCTTTCCACAAACCACACATGGATCCACCAGATTCATTGCATGTGTGTTCTTTTCAAAACCACATATGGATCCACGAGTCCATGCATGTGTGTTCTTTTCCACAAACCACATGGATCAACCAATGGCATTGCATGTGTGTTATTGTCACAAACCACATATGGATCAACCAATGTCATTGCATGTATGTTCTTGTCATGAACCACACATGGATCCACCAATGCCATTGCATGTGTGTTATTTCCACAAACCACATATGAATCAACCAGAGTAATTGCATGTGTGTTCTTTTCACAAACCACATATGGATCAACAAATGTCATTGCATGTGTGTTCTTTTCACAAACCACATATGTATCCACGAATGTCATTCCATGTGTGTTCTTTCCATTAACCACATATGTATCCACCAATGGCATTGCATGTGTGTTCTTTCCACAAACCACATATGGATCCACTAGAGTCATTGCATGTGTGTTCTTTTTACAAACCACATATCGATCCACTAGAGTCACTGCATATGTGTTCTTTCCACAAACCACATATGGATCCACTAGTTATTACATGTGTGTTCTTTCCACAAACTACATATGGATCCACTAGAGTCATTGCATGTGTGTTCTTATATTAAAAGCAGCACTAGAGTCATTGCATGTGTGTTCTTTTCACAACCCACATATGGATCAACCAATGTCATTGCATGTGTGTTCTTCCACAAACCACATATGGATCAACCAGAGTCATTGCATGTCTATTTTTCCACAAACCACATGGATCAACCAATAGCATTGCATATGTGTTATTGTCACAAACCACATATGAATCAAGCAATGTCATTGCATGTGTGTTCTTTTCACAAACCACATATGGATCCAACAATGTCATTGCATGTGTGTTCTTTTCCACAAACCACATGGATCAACCAATGGCATTGCATGTGTGTTATTGTCACAAACCACATATGGATCAACCAATGCCATTGCATGTGTGTTCCTGTCATGAACCACACATGGATCCACCAATGCCATTGCATGTGTGTTCATTCCACAAACCACATATGTATCCACTAGAGTAATTGCATGTGTGTTCTTTTCACAAACCACATATGGATCAACAAATGTCATTCCATGTGTGTTCTTTCCACAAACCACATATGGATCCACCAATGTCATTGCATGTGTGTTCTTTCCACAAACCACGTATGGATCCACCAATGTCATTGCATTTGTGTTCTTTTCACAAACCACATATGGACCCACTAGCGTCATTGCATGTGTGTTCTTATACTAAAACCAGCACTGGAGTCATTGCATGTGTGTTCTTTTCACAAACCACACATGGCTCCACCAGAGTCATTGCATGTGTGTTCTTTCCACAAACCACACATGGATCCACTAGAGTCATTGCATGTGTGTTATTTTCCACAAACCACATGGATTAACCAATGGAATTGCATGTGTGTTCTTTTCACAAACCACACATGGATCAACCAATGGCATTTCATGTGTGTTCTTTTCACAACCCATATATGGATCAACCAATGTCAGTGCATGTGTATTTTTTCCACAAACCACATATGGATCCACCAGAGTCATTGCATGTCTATTTTTCCACAAACCACATGGATCAACCAATGGCATTGAATGTGTCTTATTGTCACAAACCACATATGGGTCAACAAACATCATTGCATGTGTGTTATTTTCACAAACCACATATGGATATACAAATGTCATTGCATGTGTGTTCTTTTCACAAACCACATATGGATCCACTAGAGTCATTGCATGTGTGTTCTTTTCACAAACCACATATGAACCCACTAGAGTCATTACATGTGTGTTATTATACTAAAACAAGCACTAGAGTCATTGCATGTGTGTTCTTTTCAAAAAACACACATGGATCCACCAGAGTCATTGCATGTGTGTTCTTTCCACAAACCACACATGGATCCAGCAGAGTCATTGCATGTGTGTTCTTTTCCACAAACCACATGGATCAACCAATGGCATTGCATGTGTGTTATTGTCACAAACCACATATGGATCAACCAATGTCATTGCATGTACGTTCTTGTCATGAACCACACATGGATCCACCAATGCCATTGCATGTGTGTTCTTTCCACAAACCAAATAAGTATCCTCTAGAGTAATTGCATGTGTGTTGTTTTCACAAACCACATATGGATCACCAAATGTCATTGCATGTGTGTTCTATTCACATACCACATATGGATCCACCAATGTCATTTCATGTGTGTTCTTTCCATGAACCACATATGGATCCACCAATGCCATTGCATGTGTGTTCTTTCCACAAACCACATATGGATCCACTAGAGCCATTGCATGTGTGTTCTTTTCACAAACCACATATCGATCCACTAGTCATTGCATTTGAGTTCTTTCCACAAATCACATATCGAGCCACTATAGTCATTACATGTGTGTTCTTTCCACAAACCACATATGGATCCACTAGAGTCATTGCATGTGTGTTCTTATACGAAAACCAGCACTAGAGTCATTCCATGTGTGTTCTTTTCACAACCCACATATGGATCAACCAATGTGATTGGATGTGTGTTCTTTCCACAAACCACATATGGATCCACCAGAGTCATTGCATGTCTGTTTTTTCCACAAACCACATGGATCAACCAATGGCATTGCATGTGCGTTATTGTCACAAACCACATATGGATCAACCAATTTCATTGCATGTGTGTTCTTCTCACAAACCACATATGGATCCACCAATGTCATTGCATGTGTGTTCTTTCCACAAACCACATATGGATCCACCAATGTCATTGCATGTGTATTCTTTTCTAGAAACCACATGGATCAACCAGTGGCATTGCATGTGTGTTATTGTCACAAACCACATATGGATCAACCAATGTCATTGCATGTGTGTTCCTGTCCTGGACCACATATGGATCCACCAATGCCTTTGCATTTGTGTTCTTTCCACAAACCACATATGTATCCACTAGAGTAGTTGCATGTGTGTTCTTTTCACAAACCAGATATGGATTCACTAGAGTCATTGCATGTGTGTTCTTTACATAAACCACATATGGATACACCAGAGTCATTGCATGTGTTTTCCTTTCACAAACCACATATGGATCAACCAATGTCATTGCATGTGTGTTCTTTTCACAAACCACATATGGATCCACGAGAGTCATTGCATGTGTGTTCTTCTCCACAAACCACATACGGACCCACTAGAGTCATTGTATGTGTGTTCTTTCCACAAACCAAATATGGATCCACTAGAGTCATTGCATGTGTGTTCCTTTCACAAACCACATATGGATCAATCAATGTCATTGCTTGTGTGTTCTTTTCATGAACCACTTATGGATCCATGAGAGTGATTGCGTGTGTGTTCTTTTCACAAACCACATATGGATCCACTAGAGTTATTGCATGTGTGTTCCTTTCACAAACCACATATGTATCAACCAATGTCATTGCATGTGTGTTCTTTTAATAAACCACATATGGATCCACCAATGTCATTGCATGTGTGTTCTTTTCACAAACCACATATGGACCCACTAGAGTCATTGCATGTGTGTTCTTATACTAAAACTAGCACTAGAGTCATTGCATGTGTGTTCTTTTCAGAAATCACACATGGCTCTACCAGAGTCATTGCATGTGTGTTCTTTCCACAAACCACATATGGATCCACTAGAATCATTCCATGTGTGTTCTTTCCCACAAACCACATGGATCAACCAATGGCATTGCATGTGTGTTCTTTTCACAAACCACACATGGATCAGCCAATGGCATTGCATGTGTGTTCTTTTGACAACCCACTTATGGATCAACCAATGTCATTGCATGTGTGTTCTTTCCACAAACCACATATGGATCCACCAGAGTCATTGCATGTCTGTTTTTTCCACAAACCACATGGATCAACCAATGGCATTGCATGTGTGTTATTGTCACAAACCAGATATGGATCAACCAATGTCATTGCATATGTGTTCTTTTCACAAACCACATATGGATCCACAAATGTCATTGTATGTGTGTTCTTTTCACAAACCACACATGGACCCACTAGAGTCATTGCATGTGTGTTCTTATACTAAAACGAAGCACTAGAGTAATTGCATGTGTGTTCTTTTCACAAATCTATTATATATTAAAAGTACATTACGGGTTAATCAGAAATTAGGGAATTCACCTAGAAAATCCCACAAAAAATAGAGATAGCTAGCCATCAATTAAAGAGATGTGAAAATCATGTCCATCAATTTTGAGAATCACTTATTAGAGGTGCACGTAATTATCCACCAATGCCATTAAAGTTATTTTGCCCATACCCCTTCAATCTCAAAAGAGGAATATTTGTAAAGAAAAAACTGTCGGCTGATCCCAAACCTCAAGAAGCCGCCTTGGCTGCCCTCGGTGGTCGCACAAGATGCAATCAGCCGAAATTGATTCATCTCGAATAAGCAATCCTATTGAATCTCGCTCTTCTTTGACTCTGCTACATCACGTTGTAGTCATCGTTTATTTCGGTCATGTGAGAAGAAAAAAAAGTTGGCCGCTGATCCCAAACCTCAAGCCGCCTCCACAACTGCCCTTGGTGCTCGCACAAGATGCAGTCAGCGAAAATTGATTAATCTCAAATTAATCCGATTGAACCTCTCTCTTCTTTCGCCCCTGCTACATCATGTCTGCAGTCTTCCTTTATTTCGGTCTTCCATTGAACCATAATTACTGTATCATGTAGGGACCTTCCTTGCCAGACATGGCCGTGACTAATTAGAGCGCAGCCAAGCAGCATGCAAGTCTAGAAGCGAGCGGTGCCGCCCGATTCCAGCAGCTCAGTGCAATTGAGGTTACCAGATAAGATCTCATGCAAAGCATCCTACAAGATCGATCTATGACTGATGAACACCGCTGACGGGCACCGTGCCAAAATGTGCATGCTGTACAGTCCACTTCCATTACTTATTGGGCTATATAGGCCATTTAGTCCGCTGCTTCTTTTATTTGGGTTCTAGGCCATTCCTAATTCCTATAACTAATCAAGATTAGTGTAAATTACTCCAAAATTTACGCCCCTAGAATTTTGGGCCCTGTGCAACCGCATAGACTGCACTCCTGCTCGCCCGGCCCTAATGAACACAACAAAGAGCTTGGCACGTGCCATGTATCGATTTGTTGCTCCATCTAGACTGCTCTCCATGGTACGCATAGAGCCGGTGGTCTTCCGTATGCCACGATGAGTGTACCGTCTTAGATCGCTCTTCGGCCATGGCACCAACCGAGGGCCATGGATATGATAAAAAAAATTAATCGGCAGGAAGAGATGAATAGATGTATCCAGCTTCTCCTTGCATCACCCATCCATCCAACATTATCAAGAAAATATGGTCACTTCACAGTGGTCATACACATGCCTGCATGCATTTGTATGAGCGAATGAATCAGAACCAGAAAATCCTGTCCTATGTACAGATCCAGCACCAACAATGACAGTATGTACTGATTGATCAGCGATCTACTCCTTTTATACTTTCATCATTAATAATTCGATTGTATGTTGGTTTAATTAGCTAATCTTTAGTTGGAAGAATTTTCACATATTTCAGTCAGCTATATCTGCACATTACTTCGCGTAGAATTGATCATGCAAGTTTGCAGTTTTAATAGAAATGACTACAAAACATGATGTAAGTACATGTCGTTTTAGATTTATGCATGGTCTCTTAGATGCAAGTTTGATTGTTTGTTTTTACATGAATATGTCGGAGACATTTTTTATAAATTATATTGCTATGAAAATCTTTTATAATAACAAATATAATGATAGAAGTTTACCTATAGAATTATAATATGTTTTATGGACATTGTATGTCAAAGTTTGTAAATTCCACTAGCTCGTATTTAGGGTGCCATTTATTTATAAACTGATGTCGTCCAACCTATAGCTTGTATATAATTTATGGGGTAAGGCTGAGACCAGCAGCGTAACTTAGAGAAACTTGACGACGAGTCGAACTAGAAAAACATACATATTTTTTCCTTATATATTTAATACTTTGGACTTTATAATTAGTTTTTCCCTAAATATTCCTTCTCGCTTACATAGGAGGGGCAATGCCACAAAATCTCTAGCCCACGAGAAGCTCTACCCTTGGTATCTAAAAAAATAGATAACATTATTAATTTTGTAGGTAACATCGCCGCAAATAGATTCCATTTGTGGCATCACAATATCTACTTTATGTGATTCTTTTTGGGTCAGTGCAAACAAAAGTCAGCGAACAAAGTAGCTAACTGTAGCTCACGAAAAATATTTACGGCAGCTACATTTGGTTTGAACATGACATTATTTTAATTTATTTTGCTACACGCACAAAGGATGCACCATGATTTTGTAAATTGGTCTTCACTTGTCAATTTAACCACATGTATTCTGCCATAATAAATTGATTATATCCAACAAAAATATAATATAGCCCGAGTAGGTTTGATGGTTTGATCATCTTAAATATTATTTGTATTCGACTCATATAGTAGTATCCATATTATACTCATATATTATAAGTAGGCCGCATAACAAGGCCCATGGGTTAAGTTTCTAATGATCCAAATAGAACATGTTAGTGTTTACATTTGCCGTGCACATAAAGGATGTCTTTTGAGCGCATATCAAACTTTTCTCTGATATAAATTTCCACACCGTCAAAATAAAACATAAGAATTAAGTATTCGAGGACAAATTCATGCCAATGAACTTACGAGTTAGTATTATAAAGATAAATAGTATGTGAATATTGGAGTTTTTTGGATTTTGGCTTGAATTTATAGTCGTGAGAACCTACTATCAAGATGCGCAAAACCAAGAGCGATACCAAGCACACGATCTGCAAAGAGAACCTACTATCATGTTGGTGCAAAACTTAGAGCGATACCAAGAACAAGATCTGCATAGAGATAATTTTCGTTTATCCATATTTAGGCGGAATGATAATGCTACTATAGAGGTATAAACATCAACTAGCTATATTGTGATAAGATGAAGTAATCAATAAGGTTTTATCTTTGGTATTAATAACGTGGATCTGCAAACATGTGCTTATTGGAATTTCAAATGGATTTTGTACAATACATGTCCCTAGAAAAGATTTATAATGGGACAATTTGATGCATAGGATTTAAAAATATTTTTTAAAAATCTATAATCATGACACCCAATTTCAACAAAAAGCTTATGTCCGTCTAATGCTTCAGAAATATATATTGCCTCGTGATTATTTATGTCTTGTGCACGATCTAATCAAATACTCTTTTATTTCTTAATTATACAAAAGTTCCTAATTCAATAAAAAAATTAAGTAGACATGTCATTGCAATTGTAGTATTTACTATTTATTTGATTTTTGACCAACTCAAATATTTTAGCTACAAGTATTGAGGGGACTATGACAATGCTATTGTGGATAAACATTATTTAGTGAGAACATACGGTAGATGTGACTGATTAGAAATGATGAAATTCTATTGTCAACTTGGCATACTCATGTTATAGGACAAATAATACATGGGAGGGGTTTGAAGGGTGGAGATAATAGGAAGAAAGTCAAAGTAAATCATAATAGAGTAATACACAACGTTCTATAATATGGTGACATGGCATTTTAGCGGAACTCATATTAGTAATTCATCCATAAACTAAAACGATTCATATTTACAAAGGAGTGATATTACTTAACATGAAATTTTTGTGGTTTCTACGGAATAATAGTTTTACATATAAATATTTTCAAAATTTAAAGAACCATAAATTCATTACTCCCTATGATCCATATTAATTATCACTGAAATAGATATATCTAGACATGCTTTAGTGCTAGATAGATCTGATTCAGTGACAATTAATATGGATCAGAGGGAGTAATTGAACACATCCAAATTACTAAAGATGTTGCCCTCGCATTTGCGAGGGCCACCTGGCTAGTTATACTAAAACCAGCACTAGAGTCATTGCATGTGTGTTCTTTTCACAAACCACACATGGCTCCACCAGAGTCATTGTATGTGTGTTCTTTCCACAAACCACACATGGATCCACCAGAGTCATTGCATATGTGTTCTTTTCCACAAACCACATGGATCAACCAATGGCATTGCATGTGTGTTCTTTGCACAAACCACACATGGATCAACCAATGGCATTGCATGTGTGTTGTTTTCGCAACCTACATATGGATCAACCAATGTCATTGCATGTGTGTTCTTTCCACAAACCACATATGGATCCATGATTACGCACTTCTATTCTTGTAGACAGTTGTTGGGCCTCCAAATGAAGAGGTTTGTAGAACAGTAGCAAGTTTCCCTTAAATGGATTACCCATCGTTTATCGAACTCAGGGAGGAAGTGGCAAAGCTATCCCTCTCAAGCAACCCTGCAATCAAGAGACAAGAAGTCTCTTGTGTCACCAACACACCCAATACACTTGTCAGGTGTATAGGTGCACTAGTTCGGCGAATAGATAATGAAATGCAAGTGGTATGGATAATTATAAGTGGTAACGGTGCTAGAAAATAGCTTTGGTGGCGCGTGGTTGACAGGTAGGAAGAGGCTAAAGGCAATCTGAAATAAAGGTGGAATCAAGCAAACATGTAACAGATGTAGTTGCAAACGGTGTTTCAATGCTTAGAAACAAGGCCTAGGGATCATACTTTCGCTAGTGAACACTCTTATATAAATATCTTCTCTTCATGATACTATTCTGAACTACTCTCCGGTTGGACACTCTAATCCATGGTAGGGCTATAACAACACTCCTCAAAGTTCGCTTTCCCCATCTAGGTAACCCCACACTGTCACCTTGAGCGCTAGATGGTTCCAAAAAACACCATAATTTCATAGAGACATCCAACTCCAAATATAACTCATAACAAGTATTTGTAATCTCTAGCCTAAGTGCCACACGGTGTGCACACTGTCAACTACACACACGTGGGGAGAGCAGAGATCTATTAAAGCACGTGAGTAGCAAGGTACATCTCCTTGATTACAAAGCTCATGATCACAATATGATCACGCATAGAGAGAGATGAACACATAGATACCGGTAGAACCCTTAGCCTCGAGGAAGAACTGCTCCCTCGTCATCATGGGAATCAGCAACAGCGATGGAGATGGTGGTGGAGATCGATGGAGATGGCTCCGGTGGCACTTCCCCGTCCCAGTGGGGTGCCAGAATAGAGACCTCTATCCCCCGAATCTCCTCTTTGGTGGCGGCGGCGCTACGGAACTTTTCATGGATGGGGGCTCGATTCTTTTGGGTTTCTGCATCGGAGGATTCTTATAGGCGAAAGGGCGATGTCAGAGGGTGGACCAAGGGCCCACACCACCTGGTGGCGCAGCCAGGGGACTCTCGCCACCCTATGGTGTGGCCAGCCCCTGGCCCCTCTCCGTCTCGTCTTCTGGCTCCGTGAGGCTTCCGGTAAAATATCGACTTTGGCTTTTGTCTGTTTCAATTCCGATAATATTTATTTTCCAGCTTTTCTGAAACCAAAAACAGAAGAAAACAGGCAACTGGCACTGTGGCATCTTGTTAATAGGTTAGTTCCAGAAAATGTGTAAAAGTACTCCAAAATGTGGACAAAACATAAGAAAGTAGATATAAAACAAGCATGGAACATCAAAAATTATAGATACGTTTACGAAGTATCAACATCCCCAAGCTTAACTCCTGATCGTCCTCAAGTAGGTAAGTGATAAAAAGAAAGAATAATTTTTGAGGTGACATGCACCATCACAATCTTGATCAAGGAATTTATAAAACATTGATAGCTGGGATCATAGTACTTTAACATAGCATGAAATATATAGTTCTAACAATAAGACATAGCAACTATGTTGTAGCATGAAAGGGTACAAACAAAATATTCATGAATAACAGTGCTTTGAAAGACGTTTGTTTGTTTCACATAAAGAAAACATAATGAGAATGGTATTCAGCTTGTCCCTCATGGAGTAGCAAAACATAAATGCATAGGACACCTTCAAAGTTCATAATGGTAACTAGATACAAATAGTTCAAGAACAAGCAATAGCAACATTATGAATCAATCAATAAGTTTTGGGACAATTCACATAGAACTAAGAATGACTACTATGCTCTCTTAATTGGTGCCTAAGGATAGAAGGTGGAGACTCGATATAAAATTGGAAGAAAGGCCTTCATAGAAGGAAGCAGGGATTCAAGTCTCATAAAGAGCTTCCAAAAATTATGGTACTTATTAGCTTTCAGCTCTCATTGCCCCTATCATAAGCATCTTGAAGTGATTAAGGTTAAAGTGAAAAAACTACGGAGTATATGCTTGACAAAGTATAAGTTGGCAATCTCATGTCCCTTGAATACGAGGGTTGCTCCTCATGCTACTCAAGTTTAGTTAACGGTAAGTTCTTGTCATAGTAAGTATATGTGTATCATAGAGAACTGCCAACGGGGTACCCCTTGCCCGATGATACGGAAGAATCCCCATATCAAAATGACAAGGCAAGCAGACAATAAGCATCTCAGCAATCTTCTTATTTACCATGGGAAAATGGTGCTTTTTCTCTCTTTCCTCTTTTCTCATCTCTTTTTTGTTTTTTTTTCAATCTCTATCTCTTTTTTTATAAGAAGAATTCTTCATAGATTGCTCATTATGGTTACGCTGTAGGTTTCCACCATGATTAGGCATGGATTAGACCAGCGGGCCAGGCGTTTCTCTAACACACATACATAACTCCATGGACTTACAAGCTCCCCTTTCATTTCACACCGACGACATCCATAAACAAAAGAGCATGATATCAACTAGGTACAATGTACAAGTGCAATGTTGAAAGCGTTTCCCATGACAGCATGGTTCTTCTAATTCCCAACGTATAAGTGCAAGCATATACAACATAGATTACACTATGGTTCAAGTTTATTAGGGGCAAGAAAAGTAAAGTGTGCCATCAAGTTCGTGAGAGCTTTAATCACTAACTTTCACATAACAAGTTTAATTCGGAAGGTAGATAAAAACATGAATATACTTGGAATAGCAAATGCTAATAGGTAGGTATGGTGGACTCTTTGGAATAACTTGGTTTTATTTGGAGTTCGATGCATGAGTGGAACTCATACTTGGTTATGGAGGCTAGTAAAAGACTAGGAGCGACCAATTAAGAGAGCAATAATTGCCATAATCATGCAAAGCGACAAAACATCATTAATTAAAGCATAAAGTGATATTAAAAGTCGATAACTAAATGATCATAGAGGCTATGGTGACTTGGTATAGTCATAACATGGTGTGAGCATGCGCCAAGTCAACCCAAATAAAACATCAAAGGAGAATACCACAATACTATGCTTTAATATGCTAAAACAACGCATGATTCTTTCAAGGCACATTAAGCAATCTCAATTGTATATAAAATGTCATGCTACAAAAAAATCATTAAACATAAATCCAAAACAATATCAAGCATGACAATGACAAAGCATAGGCCACAGTCAAAAACAAGCTCCTTTTTACCACTTAAGCATGAACTTTCCTACTCTTTTCAACACCAAACCAACTTATTTGAAAGAACTCATCAAGATAATAATAAATAAAGATCAGTGAGCTTGTCTTACAAATCCAAAAGGAAGAACTAAAAAGTTCTAAGTTGAAAGAACAAGAAAACTAAAGCTAAACACAGTGCTAGCAAAAGAGAACACCCATAGAACAATAAGAATGAAAACTAGAGTGTTCTAAACAATGAATAACGGGGTGTCTCTCTCTCCAAAAGAAGTGTGTTGGGATGCAACCAACTTATTTAAGAAAACTAACCAAAAGAAAACTAAAAACAAAAACAAAGACGCTCCAAGAACAACACAATTGTGTGTGAAACAATAAAAGTAAAGTGTTTGGAAGAAAACCTGGGATTTTTATTGATGAAGAAGGGGATGCCTTGGGCATCCCCAGGCTTTGATGCTTGTACTTCTTGGATATGTCTTGGGGTGACACGGGTGGCATCCCCAAGCTTGAGCTTTTGTCTGTCTTCATCTTATCACCTTACTCTTCCATACACTTTAAAATTTCCTTCATACAAAACTTCACACAATCTTCATTAGCAACATTAGTGTACTCAAGATAAAAAGTCCTTTGGATCAGCTTCAACACAAGTAAAACTTCCATTAAAACACAAGCTATTCTAGAACTTCCTTTAAAAGGTTCAAATGATCAAGGAGAACTCAAAGAGACAGAGATTAAGATGCAAATGCAAATAATGGCAGAAATCTGTCAAAACAGACCAGCAGGTAAAAAACATTTTTTTGAAGACCTTCTATTGCTCAAATCAAAAGGTGTTGAACTAACGAAAGTTGGATAACAACCTGGGGCAGAAGCACAAACAATGACAGCTCAAACCAACATACAGAGATTTTTCAAGAATTTTTATAGTGAAGCACAAAAATATGTTTCGGGACAGCAACTTTCCCAAATCTTACTTCTCTCTCATTAGACGTTATTCTTGGCACAAAAAACAAACAAAAAGGATAAGGAGAGGTTATTACAGAGGTAATAACTTCCAAGACTCAACTTAAACTTTTGGGTTATCTCCCAATAAGTATTTTTCGTTAACGCCTTTAAGTTAGGCATGATAGTTTGAGAAGATGCTCACATAAGAAATATGAATTGAAGTAAAAGAGAACATCAAGAAGCAAATTCAAAACACATTTAAGTCTAACCCACTTCCTATGCATAGGAATCTTGTAAAGAAACAAGTCATGAAAGCACAAAGAAACAAGCATAGGAAAGCAAAACCAGTGAAACTTCAAGACTTTCAACATAAAGAGGGGAAACTTAATATTATTGAGATGCATAAAACCATGTTTCCCTCTCTCATAATAAATTTCAGTAGCATCATGAATAAAATTAACAATATAACTATCACATAAAACATTCTTATCATGAGCCACATGCATATAATAATTATTACTCTCCACATAAGCATAGTCATTCTTATTAATTGTAGTGGGAGCAAATTCAACAAAATAGCTATCATTATTATTCTCATCACCATAATCATCAAATATAGGAGGCATATTGTAGTCATAATTAATTTCCTCCTCAATAGTAGGTGGACTGAAAATATCATATTCATCATTGTAATCATCATATATTGGAGGTATAGTATCATCAAAGCAAATTTTCTCCTCTAAAGACGGGGGACTAAAAAGATCATTTTCATAAAAACTAGCTTCCCCAAGCTTAGAATTTTCCATAGCATTAGCAATAATGGTGTCCCAATAATTCATACTAACAACATTGCTATTAGCATGGAAATAAAGTTCCATATGTTTTTTTTATTTTTCTTTTCAAACACTTCATCTCCTAACTCAAGATAAATACTATAAAGCTCTCTAATTTTTTTGTTATTTTCCAATAAGACAAATTGGTGAAAACAAGAAAAAAAAGGAAAAATTACAGAATATAAAGGAAATAACTTTGAGCACTCACATCGAAGGATGTGAGTACCTTTTACCTTACCTCCCCGGCAACAGCGCCAGAAAATAGCTTGATGTCTACACACTTCTATTCTTGTAGACAGTTGTTGGGCCTCCAAGTGTAGAGGTTTGTAGAAGAGCAGCAAGTTTCCCTTAAGTGGATTACCCACGGTTTATCGAACTCAGGGAGGAAGTGGTCAAAGGTATCCCTCTCAAGCAACCCTGTAATCAAGATACAAGAAGTCTCGTGTGTCCCCAACACACCCAATACCTTGTCAGGTGTATAGGTGCACTAGTTCAGTGAAGAGATAGTGAAATACAAGTGATATGGATAATTATAAGTGGTAACATTGCTAGAAAATAGCTTTGATGTCGTGTGGTTGACGGGTAGGAAGAGACTAAAGGCAATCTGAAATAAAGGTGGAAGCAAGAAAACATGTAATAGATCTAGTTGCAAACGGTGTTTCAATGCTTAGAAACAAGGCCTAGGGATCATACTTTCGCTAGTGAACACTCTCATATAAATATCTTCTCTTCATGATACTATTCTGAATTACTCTCAGGTTGGACACTCTAATCCATGGTAGGGCTATAACTGCACTCCTCAAAGTTCGCTTTCCCCATCTAGGTAACCCCACACTGTCACCTTGAGCGCTAGATGGTGCCAACAAACACCACAATTTCATAGAGACATCCTACTCCAAATATAACTCATAACAAATATTCGTCATCTCTAGCCTAAGTGCCACACTGTGTGCACACTGTCAACTTCACACACGTGTGGAGAGCAGAGACCTATTAAAGCACTTGAGTAGCAAGGTATATCTACTTGATTACAAAGCTCATGATCACAATATGATCATGCATAGAGAGAGAGATGAACACATAGCTACCTGTAGAACCCTTAGCCTCGAGGAAAAACTACTCCCTCATCATCATGGGAATCAACAATGGCGATGGAGATGGTGGTGGTGATCGATGGAGATGCCTCCGGGGGCACTTCTCCGTCCCGGCGGGGTGCCGGAACTGAGACTTCCGTCCCCCGAATCTCCTCTTTGGTGGCAGCGGCGCTGCGGAACTTTTCGTGGCTGGAGGCTCGATTCTTTTGGGTTTCTGCATCAGAGGCTTCTTATAGGCGAAACGGCGATGTCAGAGGGTGGACCAGGGGCCCACACCACCTGGTGGCATGACCAGGGGGGACCCGCGCCACCCTATAGTGTGGCTAGCCCCTGGCCCCTCTACGCCTCGTCTTCTGGCTCCGTGAGTCTTCCGGTAAAATATCGACTTTGGCTTTTGTCCGGTCCAATTCCGAGAATATTTATTTTCCAGCTTTTCTGAAACCAAAAACAGAATAAAACAGGCAACTGGCACTGTGGTATCTTGTTAATAGGTTAGTTCCAGAAAATGTGTAAAAGTACTCCAAAATGTGGACAAAACATAAGAAATTGGATATAAAACAAGCATGGAACATCAAAAATTATAGATACGTTTACGACGTATCAATCCACCAGAGTCATTGCATGTCTGTTTTTCCACAAACCACATGGATCAACCAATGGCATTTCATGTGTGTTATTGTCACAAACCAGATATGGATCAACCAATGTCATTACACGTGTGTTCTTTTCACAAACCACATATGGATCAACCAATGTCATTGCATGTGTGTTCTTTTCACAAACCACATATGGATCTGCTAGAGTCATTCCATGTGTGTTCTTTTCACAAACCACATATGGACCCATTAGAGTCATTGCATGTGTGTTCTTATACTAAAACCAACACTAGAGTCATTGCATGTGTGTTCTTTTCAAAAACACACATGGATCCACCAGATTCATTGCATGTGTGTTCTTTCCACAAACCACACATGGATCAACCAGAGTCATTGCATGTGTGTTCTTTTCCACAAACCACATGGATCAACCAATAGAATTACATGTGTGTTATTGTTACAAACCACAAATGGATCAACCAATGACATTTCATGTATGTTCTTTTCATGAACCGCACATGGATCCACCAATGCCATTGCATGTGTGTGCTTTCCACAAACCACATATGTATCCACCAGAGTAATTGCATGTGTTTTATTTTCACAAACCACATATGGATCAACAAATGTCATTGCATGTGTGTTCTTTTCACAAACCACATATGTATCCACCAATGTCATTGCATGTGTGTTCTTTCCAAGAACCACATATGGATCCACCAATGTCATTGCATGTGTGTTCTTTCCACAAACCACATATAGATCCAATAGAGTCATTGCATGTGTGTTCTTTTCACAAACCGCATATCAATCCACTGGAGTCGTTGCATCTGTGTTCTTTCCACAAACCACATATGGATCCACTAGAGTCATTGCATGTGTGTTCTTTCCACGAACCACATATGGATCCACTAGAGTCATTGCATGTGTGTTCTTATACTAAAACCAGCACTAGAGTCATTGCATGTGTGTTCTTTTCAAAACCCACATATGAATCAACCAATGTCATTGTATGTGTGTTCTTTCCACAAACAACATATGGATCCCCCAGAGTCATTGCATGTCTGTTTTTTCCACAAACCACATGGATCAACCAATGGCATTTCATGTGTGTTCTTTTCACAAACCACACATGGATCAACCAATGGCATTGCATGTGTGTTCTTTCCACAAAACACATATGGATCCATCAGAAACATTGCATGTCTGTTTCTTCCACAAACCACATGGATCAACCAATGGCATTGCACGTGTGTTATTGTCACAAACCACATATGGATCAACCAATGTCATTGCATGTGTGTTCTTTTCACAAACCACATATGGATCAACCAATGTAATTGCATGTGTGTTCTTTTCACAAACCACTGATGACCCACAAGTACTGGGGTGTATCGCAGTATTTTTGATAAGTAAGAGTGTCGAACCCAACAAGGAGCAGAAGGTGCTGGATAGTGGCTAGGAGGAGGCATTCTCTGTAAATACTTAACAAACGGAATTTTAGGGATTTTTGATAATGCAAGTAAATAAGGTACGAGTAAATAAAAGAGAATAAGAATAAATGCAGCAAGTGGCCCAATGCTTTATTCAGCAAAGGACAAGCCGGCTGTATTACTTAAGATGACCAAACGTTCTCGAGCACACATGGGAATTCTGTCAAGTGCTTTCGCTTCATATAGTTGATTAATCTTCTTTAGCTTGCTAAGTGTTGTGTGGGTGAACTTGTGCTAATGTACTACCTTCCTAGGACTAATACATACTTGTGATTATACCCCTTGCAAGCATCCGCAAGTACAAGAAAGTAATTAAGGTAGAAATTATACCACGGCTTTAAACTCTAAGACCCTGATGTCCCTTGTGCAAAGGTTTCCTAATGGGGGTTCAGGTTTCTGTCACTCCGGCAACCCCTATGATTAGTAGCCAAATACACAATGCATTCCCCTAGGCCCATATAGGTGAAGTGTCATGTAGTCGACGTTCACATGACACCACTAGAATAAGTACACCACAACTTAAATATCAAACCATTGAATCCTTCTCAACACAATTCCACTACTAACAACATGACTTCTCCCACGTCCTCAAGAACAAAATGAACTACTCACAAGACATCATATGGATCATGATCCGAGATGGAATAATGATGTATACCAATCTGAACATAAACAATAATTCAATGGTTTCACTCAATAGCATCAACTACAAAGAGTAATCAACATCGGAAAAGTTTCCCCTAAGAACTATGCAAGATTCAACCCAATTGGTACAGCGAGATGATGATGGTGTTGATGGACATGATGGTGATGATGATTATGATGATCCCGATGAAGTCCATCTTGATGGTGGTGTTGATGGCGACGATCTCCCCTGTCCAGGAAGGAATTCCCCCCGGCAGAATTCTGTCTGCCGGAGAGATCTTTCTCTCTCGGTGTTTTCCGCCCCACAGAGGCAGCGGAATCTTTCTGTGGTCGCTCCCCGAGTCTTACGGTTTCGGGAGGATAATATACGCTAGAGGGGAGAGCCAGGGGTGGACTAGGGCGGCCACACCACCTGGTGGTGCAGCATGGGGTGGCCCGCGCCAGGGGTGATGTGGGCCCCCTGTGGCCCATCTCCACTCCTCCTTCTGGCTTTCTTCGTCTTCTGGAAAAATAGGATTTTCCATGTATTTTCCCGAATTTTTTGATCTTCACGAATTTCGCATCCAAACAGCACCTTTTCCATCAGAATCCTGACTACAGCGGTCCATGCTCCAAAAGTCATCAACCATGCAAAAACAGATGAAATTACATAAGTATCATCTCTTAATATGAAATATATCAATGAATAACAGTAAATTATGGTATAGAATAGTGATGCAAAATGGACGTATCAACTCCCCCAAGCTTACACTTTGCTTGTCCCTAAGCGAACCTGAGCTCAATAAACATGACCTCAGGTTTATGGAGTGAAGAGTCGATTAAACAATACGGACAAGAAGCATCACATTCATCAATACATAAGTCATAATAGAAGACAACTCACTATTATATAACTTAACTTGCAGTAGGTAAAGGAAACACAATAAATATACATAAAGTAAATCATAATTGGTAATGGAAAACTTAGCTCTTGGTCGAAGAATAGTTGACAATTTGCTAGAGTTCACAAATAACTGATTTTCAATGATAGCTTTCAAAGTAGTAAACACTAAGATAAGAGAAAAAGTGCACAACAAGGAACATAAGAAACATGATTGTATAAATCACCATATGAATGAATGAAACACAACAACTCAAAATACTTGCTGAGATAGAAGGGAATAGGTTTACTGACTCAACTAAAAAGTAAAAGAAAGGCCCTTCGCAAACGGAATCTGGGATTTCAAGTTTCATAAAGAGCTTCCAAAAATTATGGTACTTATTAGCTTTCAGCTCTCATTACCCCTATCATAAGCATCTTTTGGTGATTAAGGTTAAAGTGACTCAACTAAGAGGATATGCTTGACAAGTTATAAGTTAAAGTCTCATGCCCCTTACTTACGAAGACCGAACCTCATGCTACTCAACTTCAGTCACAAGTAAGCTCTTGTCATTGTAAATACATATGTATCATAGAGAACCGCCAATGGGGTACCCCTTACACATGATACAGGAGCTATCCCATAATCAAAATGACAAGGCAAGAAGACCATCAGCATCTCAGTGATCCTTTTATTTACTATTTGCATAGGTTTTTATTGAGGATGCTTCATAGAATGCTCATTATGGTTATGCTGCAAGTTTCCACCATGATTAGGCATGGCTTAGGCTAGCGGCCATGGCGTTTCTCTAACACACATACAAACTTCATGATCTTACAAGTTCCCCTTTTATTTCACACCGCCGGGATCCATAAGCAAAAGAACATGATATCAACTAGGTACAAAGTACCAATGCAATGTTGAAAACGTTCCCCGTGATACATGGTTCTGCTAACTTCAATTTATAAAGCGCAAGCATATACGCAACATAGATGGGCACAATGGTTCAAGTTTATTAAGTACAAGAAAGTAAAGTGTGCCATCAAGTTTGTGAGAGCTTTAATCACCAATTTTCATATAACAAGTTTAATTTGGAAGGTAGATAAAAACATGAATTTTACACGGAATAGCAATAATGCTAATAGGTAGGTATGGTGGACACAAATGGCATAGGTTTTGGTTTAAGGATTGGATGCACGAGAAGAATTCCCTCTCAGTACAGGTTTATGGCTAGCAAGGCTGGGTAGTAAGTATAAGAGTTGAAGGAAACAAACAAACATACAAGTGATAAAAACAAACTTGCAACCTTCCTTTGGAAGCACAAAAGATCTTAACTAGATAATACTAGACTCCCGAGCAAATCAAGAAAGAAAGATGATGAAATTATATTTCTTTAGAGTACTTTTTATCTTTTTCATTCAACTCTCAAAAATAGTGTTGCTACTGACTGAGCCAGGTTTGCGAAAACCAACTAAATTAACTCAATGATCCCAAAGTGAAACCAATACTAACAACAAGATCAATCATATAACCATGAACTGAAAACTAAAATAAGATATGCAAAAGAATGAATGATAGAACTTCTCATTAATATTCTATAACGGCAACTCACACCAAGGGATACATATCTCACGAGAGAGGGGACACTTGCATAATGCAAACTATCCTACATGATAACTTCTCTATTCATGATATGACTCTACTAAAAAGGTAAAAAGATAGAAGATAGTGATGTGATACCGCGACACTCCCCCAAGCTTGGAACAAACCAAGGGGATGCCAAAACCTGATGACGAATTACTCCTTCGGTGGTGGTGGTATTCTCTCGATGAGCTTGTTGATTAGTTTCCCCGAGTCCTCAATCTCGAAGGCGAGATTATGAATCGGCTGTGAGTTTTGCTCAATGCGGCTCATGATTGTGTCGGGTTGCGGATCCCAACTTTTGCGATTCTTTCCCCACTCTACCTCCTTGAAGTCTTATTTTCCTGCATGGCTAGAATGAGGCAAATCCCAATTGGAGGGTATTTTCTCCTTGGGCATATTCTGGTATTGATGTTCATGGATAAGGGTATGGAAAGGATTCTTGGTGTGTGGAGGAAGTGATCATGAAGCCAAACAGTGATGAGGAGGCTTCCCTCCAGTTGACATAATCTTAGCAGGGTTTTCCACCACTCCAATGCTTACAATGGTAGTGCCGGTGTGCTTTGCATCCTCTTCATCTTCACTCTTGATCTCCTTCTCCTACCCCGGGTCTTCGAGATCTTCCTCCATAGGCTCCTTTCCTTTATCCTTGGCAGACACCATCATGCTTCTAACTTTCAAGAATAGTTCCTGGTAGAAACATATCGAAATGAAAAAACGATGAGAACATGATATACCAACCTCGGGGATCCGGGGGATTATATATTAAGAAGTTTTACAACAAAAGGAAGGTATTGGGAGAAAACGGGTCGGAGACGGAGCCTGAGGTGGCCACACCACCTGCTGGCGCGGCCAGGGGGGCCTACGCTAGGGGGTGGTGTGAGCCACCCTGGCTCCGTTTCTGTCCCTCTTTCGCTTCGTAGCTTTCCTTGTTGGATAAAAACTGCAAAAGTATAACTGGACAGAGTTTTCGCGGAACTTTTCTTACCAGAACTGTTACCTATTCGAAAATGGACTTTGCAGGTCTCTGAACTTGGCATTTAGTAGATTCTTCCGGAGTCACCGCTTGAATAACATAAATATCTTTATCTTCATACTCATATTTCTCGAGTCATGAAACCTTTCACTTTCTTATTACACCATTTTCTCCACTAACCTAGAAATTTCTTTCACACAATTCTCATTAGCAACATTAGTATAAGCGAGGTAATAAACCTTTTAAGTTCAATTTCAACTGAAATCCATCAAAACACAAGCTACTATAGCAACTCCTTCCGAAAACCCAAAAGCATTCAAGAAGGAAATCGATTTAAAGAAGCAAATGCGAGAATGGTAAAAACTGTCAAAACAGACCAGCAGGTAAAGATCAATTATTTAGAAAATCTTCTGTTCTCAAATCAAAAAGTGCAAAACTAACGAAAGTTAAATAACAACCTGGCGTAGAAGCACAAAAAATTATAGCTAAATCCGACATACAGAAATCTCTCACGAATGTTTACGGTGAAGCACAAAAATCTGTTTCGGGACAGCAACTTCCCCAAATCTTACTTCTCTCTCATTAGAGGTTTATCTTGACACAAAAACCGAACAAAAGGATAAGGAGAGGTTATTAACAAAGTAATAACTTCCAAGACTCAAAGAAACAAAAATAAACTGAAAGCAAGAATAAATTGGGTTGTCTCCCAAAAAGCTCTTTCTTTATAGACATTAAGATGGGCATGATAATTTCAATGATGCTCAGATAAGAATATGAATTGAAGTGAAAGAGAGCATTAGGAAGAAAAAATACACATGTTTAAGTCTAACCCACTTCCTATGCAAGGGAATTTTGTAAACAAACAAGTATGTTGAAACCATAGGCTACAAGCATAGGAAGGCAAAACAAGTGCAACATAAAGATTTTCAGCATAAAACGAGGAAACTTGATATTATTGAGATGCATAAGAACACTTTTCCCTCTCTCATAATAACTTTTAGTATCATGCATAAACTTAATGATATATCTATCACAAGAACCATTATAACAATGATCACTTATCCTAAAAGAAAACACAGGAACACTAGCTCTCATAACACTTTGTGAAAAAATATTAGAGGTATCCTTACAAAGGATAGTGTATCCCTCTTCTACATATTTAGCTACAAGGTCTTTCACGTTTGCTATTATAGGTTCATCATCCATTTGTTTATCAGGTTCAACAGCTTTATTTGTACTTTCATTAACCATACTAGCTATCATAGAATGCTCCTTTATCTTAAGTGGGAAAGGCATTTTCTCAATGTAAGGTTCAGGTAAAGCATGATTAGCAGTATAAACTTTAGTATTTCTTGCAGGAACACACTTAGCAACATCTTTATATGGTTCATGATACTTATTCCATTTATTTTTAGGCACTTCAATGTAGAAGGCAAAAGCCTTACAATAAGTTGCAATATCTTGAGAGTCTAGACCATAAGCATTTTTAATATTTTGAAAGTCATCAGTTCCCATAAAATATTCAATGCAATCATAATCATAATTTATACCTGACTTTCTTCCTTTGTCATTCTCCCATGCTTCAGCATTGTCTTGAATACGGTCTAGAAGATCCCATTTAACTTCTTCTTCCATGCGAGTGAATGATCCAGCACAAGAAGCATCCAATAAATCCTTGTCATGTAGAGGGAGCCTTGCATAAAAGTTGTTGAAAATAATATTGTTGGGGAGCTCATGAATAGGACATTTGAGCATTAGTAACTTCAATCTCCCCCAAGCTTGAGCTGTACTCTCTCCATCAAGAGGCCAAAAGTTGTATATTTGATTCCGATCTTTATGAATCTCACTAGGAGGATAAAACTTTGAATAAAAGAGAGGCACTATTTCCTCCCATTCCAGAGCTTGACCATTCTTCAGCAGCTTATACCATTCCTCAGCTCTTCCTTTCAGTGATAATGAGAATAACTTCTTCTTAACTTGATCTATAGTAATACCTGCACACTTGAACAACGCGCATAATTCGTGTATAAAGAGCAAATGATCACCGGGATGGACAGTTCCATCTCCAACATAATAGTTATCCATAACACGATCAATAATTCTTGTAGGTATTTTAAAAGTATCATTATCAGCAGGTGGTGGTTCATCTACTACCTTAGGAGTGGTAGTAGCATTACGAAATAAGAAACTCAGCGAATTATCCATATTGAAAATAAAGCAATTAACAGAAATAAACAATACTCACAGTAGAAGTTTCCTTTACCATTTCCACTCTCCAATAGCGCTTCACTCCCTGGCAACGGTGCCAGAAAATAGTCTTGATGACCCACAAGTATAAGGGGTGTATCGCAGTATTTTCGATAAGTAAGACTATCGAACCCAACGAGGAGCAGAAGGTGCTGGCTAGTGGCTAGGAGCAGGAATCCTGTGTAAATACTTAGCAAACAGATTTTTAGGGGTTTTTGATAATGCAGTTAAATAAAGTGCGAGTAAATAAAATACAATAAGAATAAATGCAGCAAGTGGCCCAATCCTTTATTAAGCAAAGGACAACCCGGTTGTATTACTTAAGATGACCAAACGTTCTCAAGGACACATGGGAATTCCGTCAAGTGCTTTCGCTTCATATAGTTGATTAATCTTCTTTAGTTTGCTAAGTGTTGTGTGGGTGAACCTGTGCTAATGTACCGACCTTCCTAGGACTAATACATACTTGTGATTATACCCCTTGAAAGCATCCGCAAGTACAAGAAAGTAATTAAGGTAGAAAACTAACCACAGCTTTAAACTCTAAGACCCTAACGTCCCTTGTGCAAAGGTTTCCTAACGGGGGTTCAGGTTTCTGTCACTCCGGCAACCCCTACGATTAGTAGCCAAATACACAATGCATTCCCCTAGGCCCATATAGGTGAAGTGTCATGTAGTCGACGTTCACATGACACCACTAGAATAAGTACACCACAACTTAAATATCAAACCATTGAATCCTTCTCAACACAATTCCACTACTAACAACATGACTTCTCCCAAGTCCTCAAGAACAAAACGAACTACTCACAAGACATCATATGGATCATGATCAGAGATGGAATAATGATGTATAACAATCTGAACATAAACAATAATTCAATGGTTTCACTCAATAGCATCAACTACAAAGAGTAATCAACACCGGGAAAGTTTCCCCTAAGAACTATGCAAGATTCAACCCAATTGTTACAGCGAGATGATGGTGGTGATGATGGTGATGATGGAGATGATGGTGATGATCATGATGATGATCCCGATAAAGTACAGCTTGATGGTGGTGTTTATGGCGACGATCTCCCCTCTCCGGGATGGAATTCCCTCCGGCAGAATACTGGCTGCCGGAGAGATCTTTCTCTCTTGGTGTTTTCCGCCCCGCAGAGGCGGTGGAATCTTTCTCTGGTTGCTCCCCGATTCTTAGGGTTTCAGGAGGATAATATACGCCAGAGGGGAAAGCCAGCGGTGGACCAGGGCGGCCACACTACCTGGTGGCGCGGCCTGAGGTTGCCCGCGCTAGGGGGTGGTGTGGGCCCCCTGTGGCCCATCTCCACTCCTCCTGGCTTTCTTCATCTTCTACAAAAATAGGATTTTCCATGTATTTTCCCGACTTTTCTGATCTTCACCAATTTCGCCTCCAAACAACACCTTTTCCATTAGAATCCTTACTGCAACGATCCATGCTCCAAAAGTCATCAACCATGCAAAAACAGATGAAATTACATAAGTATCATCTCTTAATATGAAATATATCAATGAATAACAGTAAATTATGATATAGAATAGTGATGCAAAATGGACGTATCAACCACATATGGATCCACTAGAGTCATTGCATGTCTGTTCTCTTCACAAACCACATATGGACCCACTAGACTCATTGCATGTGTGTTCTTATACTAAAACCAGCACTAGAGTCACTGTATATGTGTTCTTTTCTCAAACCACACATGGATCCACCAGAGTCATTGCATGTGTGTTCTTTCCACAAACCACGCATGGATCCACCAGAGTTATTGCATGTGTGTTCTTTTCCACAAACCACATGGATCACCCAATGGCATTGCAAGTGTGTTATTGTCACAAACCACATATGGATCAACCAATGGCATTGCATGTATGTTCTTTTCATGAACCACACATGGATCCACCAATGCCATTGCATGTGTGTTATTTCCACAAACCACATATGTATCCACCAGAGTGATTGCATGTGTGTTCTTTTCACAAACCACATATGGATCAACAAATGTCATTGCATATGTTTTCTTTCCACAAACCACATATGGATCCACCAATGTCATTGCATGTGTGTTATTTTCACAAACCACATATGAATCCACTAGAGTCATTGCATGTGTGTTCTTTCCACAAACCACATATGGATCCACTAGAGTCATTGCACGTGTGTTCTTTTCACATATGGATCCACCAATGTCATTGCATGTGTGTTCTTTTCACAAACCACATATGGATCCACGAGAGTCATTGCATGTGTGTTCTTTCCACAAACCACATATGGATCCACCAATGCCATTGCATGTGTGTTCTTTTCACAAACCACATATGGATCCACTAGTGTCATTGCATGTGTGTTCTTTCCACAAACCACATATGGATCCACTTGAGTCATTGCATGTGTGTTTCTTTCACAAACCACATATGGATCAACCAATGTCATTGCATGTGTGTTCTTTTCACAAACCACATATGGATCCACCAATGTCATTGCATGTGTGTTCTTTTCACAAACCACATATGGACCCACTAGAATCATTGCATGTGTGTTCTTATACTAAAACCAGCACTAGAGTCAATGCATGTGTGTTCTTTTCACAAACCACACATGGCTCCACCAGAGTCATTGCATGTGTGTTATTTCCACAAACCACATATGGATCCACCAGAGTCATTGCATGTGTGTTCTTTTCCACAAACCACATGGATCAACCAATGGCATTGCATGTGTGTTCTTTTCACAAACCACACATGGATCAACCAATGGCATTGCATGTGTGTTCACAACCCACATATGGATCAACCAATGTCATTATGTGTGTTCTTTCCACAAACCACATATGGATCCACCGGAGTCATTGCATGTCTGTTTCTTCCACAAACCACATTGATGAAACAATGGCATTGCATGTGTGTTATTGTCACAAACCACATATGGATCAAACAATGGCATTGCATGTGTGTTCGTTTCACAAACCACATATGGATCAACCAATGTCATTGCTTATGTGTTCTTTTCACAAACCACATATGGATCCACTAGAGTCATTGCATGTGTGTTCTTTTCACAAAAAACATATATTGACCCACTAGAGTCATTGCATGTGTGTTCTTATAATAAAACAACCACTAGAGTCATTGCATGTGCGTTCTTTCCACAAACCACATATGGACCCACTAGAGTCATTGCATGTGTGTTCTTTTCACAAACCACATATGGACCCACTAGAGTTATTGGATGTGTGTTCTTTCCACAAACCACATATGTATCCACCAGAGTAATTGCATGTCTGTTCTTTTCACAAACCACATATGGATCAACCAATGTCATTGCATGTGTGTTCTTTTCCACAAACCATATATGGATCAACCAATGTCAATGCATGTCTGTTCTTTTCCACAAACCACATATGTATCCACTAGAGTCATTGCATGTGTGTTCTTTCCACAAACCACATATGGATCCACTAGAGTCATTGCTTGTGTGTTCTTTTCACAAACCACATATGGACCCACCAGGGTCATTGCATGTGTGTTCTTTCCAAAAACCACATATGGATCAACCAATGTCATTGCATGTGTGTTCTTTTCACAAACCACATATGGTTCAACCAATGTCATTGCATGTGTGTTCTTTTCCACAAACCACATATGGATCCACTAGAGTCATTGCATGTGTGTTCTTTTCACAAACCACATATTTATCCACTAGAGTCATTGCATGTGTGTTCTTTCCACTCAACCACGTAAGATCGTGTCTTCTAGAAGCCCCCCTGAAGAACTAGTTGTCCGATCCGAATGTTGTAGACCGTTTGATTGGGGCACCTGGACAAATAAGATGGTTCTTCGTAAGAGCGATCCGCGAGTAGGCTGTTCCGTGACATGATTGGCCGCACTTACATTTTCACTTATATTAGTATTATTTCCACTCCCCTATAGCCTACTAGTAATATCATAGATCTTGTGAGTGAGCACGTCTAGTCTGCAGCCCCCTCTCTCCTCATCCACCACACGTCGCTGTGTCCGGACGACGCCACCGGCTTTTGTGCGCCGTGCTCGGGCGACATCCGATAATTCACGGGTCGCTACCTTCATGCTAAGAAATCATTTTACAAGCTTTTGAATTTATCCTACATATTCCTGCTATTCGTCGATCTAACTACTGATCTTTTTCTGATTTCTCGACGAACTTCAGATGTGGCAGAAGCTGCAGCCCAAGAATCTGGATATCCTCGCACACAACTTTGCAGCGATGTTCCCGCTCGTGTGCTCCTACCTAGGATGCTTTCGCCGTTATCCAGGATGGTGCGTGCTCCCACACGGAGCCGGGCTGCAACTACACTGGCTCGCCGGCAGAGCTCGTCGTCCACCTTGAAGTGGAGCACTTGATCGAAGTGATTAGGATCTCATACGGGCAAGCCCAACTTCTCCAAGAGCAGGTGTTGTTCACTGACTCGGCACGCCGCTAGCTAATTTTCTAGGAGGGACGATTCTATTTGCGTCTTGACCATCACCGCTGGTGTTCCGGGAACCAGAGCTAGGCCCACCTTCGTGTGTGCGGTATGCGTCAGGTCGGTCTCGTGTGCCTGGCCCCTATACACGGTGCACATTTGGGCGAATGATACGTCCATTTTGCATCACTATTCTATATCATAATTTACTGTTATTCATTGATATATTTCATGTTAAGACATGATACTTATGTAATTTCATCTGTTTTTGCATGGTTGATGACTTTTGGAGCATGGACCGCTGCAGTCAGAATTCTGATGGAAAAGGTGCTGTTTGGAGGCGAAATTCGCGAAGATCAGAAAATCCGGGAAAATACATGGAAAATCCTATTTTTCCAGAAGACGAAGATTGCTAGAAGGAGGAGTGGAGATGGGCCACAGGGGGCCAACACCACCCCCTGGCGCGGGCCACCCCAGGCCGCGCCACCAGGTGATGTGGCCGCCCTGGTCCACCCCTGGCTCTCCCCTCTGGCGTATATTATCCCTACAGAAACCTAATAACAGGGGAGCGACCACAGAAAGATTTTGCCGCCTCTATGGGGCAGAAAGCACCGAGAGAGAAAGATCTCTCCGGTAGACAAAATTCTGCCGAGGGAATTCCTTCCCGGAGAGGGGAGATCATCGCCATCAACACCACCATCAAGCTGGACTTCATTGGGATCATCATCATCATCACCACCATCATCTTCATCAGCACCATCATCACCACTATCATACCGATGTAACAATTGGGTTGAATCTTGCATAGTTCTTACGGAAACTTTCCCAGTGTTGATTACTCTTTGTAGTTGATGCTATTGAGTGAACCATTGAATTATTGATTATGTTCAGATTGTTGCAAATCATTATTTCATCTCTGATCTTGATCCATATGATGTCTTGTGAGTAGTTCGTTTAGTCCTTGAGGACATGGGAGAAGTCATGTTGTTAGTAGTGGAATTGTGTTGAGAAAGATTCAATGGTTTGATATTTAAGTTGTGGTGTACTTCTTCTAGTGGTGTCATGTGAACATCGACTACATGACACTTCACCTATATGGGCCTAGGGGAATGCATTGTGTATTTGCCTACTAATCATAGGGGTTGCCGGAGTGACAGAAACCTGAACCCCCGTTAGGAAACGTTTGTACAAGGGATGTCAGGGTCTTAGAGTTTAAAGCTATGGTTAGATGTCTATCTTAATTACTTTCTTGTACTTGCGGATGCTTGCAAGGGGTATAATGACAAGTATGTATTAGTCCTAGGAAGGTCGGTACATTAGCACAGGTTCACCCACACAACACTTAGCAAGTTAAAGAAGATTAATCTAATATATGAAGCAAAAGCACTTGACGATATTCCCATGTGTCCTCGAGAATGTTTGGTCATCTTAAGTAATTCAATCGGCTTGTCCTTTGCTAAAGAAAGGATTGGGCCACTTGCTGCATTTATTCTTATTGTCTTTTATTTACTCGTACTTTATTTACCTGCATTATCAAAAACCCTAAAAATCCGTTTGCTAAGTATTTACATAATTCCTGCTCCAAGCCACTAGCCATCACCTTCTGCTCCTCGTTGGGTTCGACACTCTTACTTAACGAAAATACTGCGATACACCCCCTATACTTGTGGGTCATCAGTTCCCAACGAGCTCTACATCAACACCGAGCCATCAGGTATTTTTACTTTGTTATTTTTGTTTTGCTTACTTTCTTTTTGTTTTGTTTGCTTGTTTTGTTATCAAAAACACACAAAAAATTAGTTTTACTAGTTTGCTTTATTTATTGAAAACACAAAAGACCTAATGGCTCGGTGTTGATGTAGAGCTCGTTGGGAACTGATGACCCACAAGTATAGGGGGTGTATCGCAGTATTTTTGATAAGTAAGAGTGTCGAACCCAACGAGGAGCAGAAGGTGCTGGCTAGTGGTATGGATCAGTAATTCTCTGCAAATACTTAGCAAATGGATTTTTAGGGGCTTTTGATAAAGCAAGTAAACAAAGTACGAGTAAATAAAAGACAGTAGGAATAAATGCAGCAAGTGGCCCAAGCCTTTATGCAGCAAAGGACAAGCCGGTTGTATTTCTATAGATGACCAAACATTCTCGAGGACACATGGGAAGATTGTCAAGTGCTTTCGCTTCATATAGTCGATTAATCTTCTTTAGCTTGCTAAGTGTTGTGTGGGTGAACCTGTGCTAATGTACCGCCCCATCCAATACTAATACATACTTGTGATTAAACCCCTTGCAAACATCCATAAGTACAAGAAAGTAATTAAGGTAAAACCTAACCACAGCTTTGAACTCTAAGACCCTTACGTCCCTTGTGCAATGGTTTCCTAACGGGGGTTCAGGTTTCTGTCACTCCGGCAACCCCTACGATTAGTAGCCAAATACACAATGCATTCCCCTAGGCCCATATAGGTGAAGTGTCATGTAGTCGACGTTCACATGACACCACTAGAAGAAGTACATCACAACTTAAATAACAATCTATTGAATCTTTCTCAACGCAACTCCACTACTAACAACAAGACTTCTCCCATGTCCTCAAGAACAAAACGAACTACTCACAAGACATCATATGGATCATGATCAGAGATGGAATAATGATGTATAAAAATCTGAACATAAATAGTAATTCAATGGTTCACTCAATAGCATCAACTACAAAGGGTAATCAACACCGGGAAAGTTTCCCCTATGAACTATGCAAGATTCAACTCAATTGTTACAGCAATATGGAGAAGGTGATGAGGGTGCTGATGGTGATGATGGTGGTGATGATGATGATGATGATCCCGATGAATTCCAGCTTGATGGTGGTGTTGATGGCGACGATCTCCCCTCTCCGGGAAGGAATTTCCCCGGCAGAAATCTGTCTGCCGAAGAGATCTTTCTCTCTCGATGTTTTCCGCCCTGCAGAGGCGGCGGAATCTTTCTGTGGTCGCTCCACCAGTCTTAGGGTTTCGTGGGGATGATATACGCTAGAGGAGAGAGGCTAGAGTGGGCCAGGGCGGCCACACCACTCCCAGGCGCGACCTAGGCCTGCCCGCGCCATGGGGTGGTGTGGCCCCCTGTGGCCCACCTCCACTCCATCTTATGGCATCCTGAGTCTTCTAAAAAATAAAATTTTCCGTATATGTTCCCGGATTTTCTGATGTTCGCGAATTTTGCCTCCAAACAGCACCTTTTCCATCAGAATCCTGACTGTAGCGGTCCATGCTCCAAAAGTCATCAACCATGCAAAAACAGATGAAATAACATAAGTATCACCTCTCAATAAGAAATATATCAATGAATAATAGTGAATTAAGACATAGAATAGTGATCCAAAATGGACGTATCAACTCCCCTCCAAGCTTAGACTTTGCTTGTCCCCAAGCGAAACTGAGCTCAATAAACATGACCTCAGGTTTATGGAGTGAAGATTCGATAAAAGAATACGGACAAGAAGCATCACATTCATTAATACATAGATCATAATAAAAGACAACTCACTATTATATAACTCAACTTGCAATGAGTAAAGGAAACACAATAAAGATACATAAAGTGAATCATAATTGGTAATGGCAAACTTAGCTCTTGGTCGAAGAATAGTTGATAATTTGCTGGAGTTCACAAATAGCTGGTTTTTTCAAAGAAAGCTTTCAAAGTAGTAAACATCAAGAAGAGCAACGTGCAAAGCAAGGAACATAAGAAACATGATTGAATAAATCATCATATGAAAGAATGAAACACATCAACTCAAAATACTTGCTGAGATAGAAGGGAATAGGTTTACTTACTCAACTACAAAGCAAAAGAAAGGCCCTTCAAAGAGGGAAGCAGGGATTGCAAGTCTCATAAAGAGCTCCCAAAAATTATGATACTTACTAGATTTCAGCTCTCATTGCCCCTATCATAGGCATCTTTAGGTGATTAAGGTTAAAGTGAGGTCCAATCTGAGTTATATGCTTGACAGACTATAAATTGAAAATCCCAAGTCCCTTGAGTACGAGGGCCGCTCCTCATGCTACACAACTTTAGTTACCGGTAAGTTCTTGTCATCGTAAGTATGTGCGTATCATTGAGAACCGCCAACGGGGTACCCCTTGCCCGATGATACGGAAGAATCCCCATATCAAAATGACAAGGCAAGCAGACAATGAGTATCTCAGCAATCTTCTTATTTACCATGGGAAAATGGTGCTTTTTTCTCTCTTTCCTCTTTTCATAGTATCTCTTTTCTTTCTTTTGTTTTTCTCAATAGCTATCTCTCTCTTTTTTATAAGAAGAATGCTTCATAGATATCATTATGGTTACGCTGCAGGTTTCCACCATGTCAGCATGGATTAGACCAGCGGCCCAGGCGTTTCTCTAACACACATACATAACTCCATGGACTTACAAGCTCCCCTTTTATTTCACACCGACGACATCCGCAAATAAAAGAGCAAGGTATCAACTGGGTATATATTTACAAGTGTTGAAAGTGTTCCCCGTGACAGCACGGTTCTGCTAATCCCCAACCTATAATTTGCAAGCATATAACCTTCATGGAGAGTTCACAATGGTTCAGGTTCATTAAATGCAAGAAAGTAAAGTGTGCCATCAAGTTCGTGAGAGCTTTAATCACTAATTTTCACATAACAATTTTAATTTGGGAGGTAGATAAAACAAGAATTTACTTGGAATAGCAATAATGCTACTAGGTAGGTATGGTGGACACAAATGGCAAAGGTTTTGGTTTAAAGGAGTGGATGCACGAGAAGAATTCCCTCTCAGTACAGGTTTTTGGCTAGCAAGGCTGGGTAGCAAGGTACAAGAGTTGAAGGAAACAACCAAACATACAAATGATACAGACAAACATGAAATCTTCCTTGGAAGCACAAAAGATCTTTAACTAGAGAATACTAGACTTATGAGCAAATCAAGAAAGAAAGATGATGAAATTATTTTTCTTTAGAGTACTTCTATCTTTTTCTTTTCAACTCTCAAAAAGGTGTTGCTACTAACCGAGCCCGGTTTGCCAAAACCAACTAAATTTACTCAATGATCCCAAAGTGATACCAATACTAACAACAAGATCAATCATATAACCACGAATTGAAAACTAATATAAGCTATGCAAAAGAGTGAATGATAGAACTTCTCATTAATATTCCATAACGGAGACTCACACCAAGGGATACAAATCTAACGAAAGAGGGGACACTTCCAAAATGCAAACCATACTACATAATAACTCCTCTATTCATGATATGACTCTACTAATAAGGTAAAAAGATAGAAGATAGTGATATGATACCGCGGCACTCCCCCAAGCTTGGAACAAACCAAGGGGATGCCAAACTTGATGACGAATTACTCCTTTGGCGGTGGTGGTATCTTCGTCCGTCTTCCAGGGTAAAGGCTTCCCATCAACAAAGGACATCGTGGTTTCCAACATCCTGAAACTTGCAGCAGCACTTATGCGTTTAAATCTAGCCTCATACTCACACTTTTGATTTTGAACGCCATAGAACTGTGCTTGCAGTTCGTTGGTTGTTTGGCAGAGTGAGAGGACTTTGTCTTTGAGTTCAGCAGTCTCCTTTTGGTGCTCGGTGATGAGTTCGGAGCAAATCTTATGGATGATATCCAGTTCGCGCTCCGCCATCTTCCTGTACCTAAAGACTTCTTGCTCCAGTGCTTCCATCTTGTCCTCCTGACTTCCTTCACCTTTAGGGCCTTGAACCTCTTTAATCCGGACCTCCCCACCTTCGAGCAACAACTCCTTGGGATGAATCTTCAATTCTCTCATGTATGGGTTGACGATATCTTCTAAGGAATCTCCCTTGGATGATCCAGAGGAAGACATTGTGGCTCCAAATCTGGGATTCTACCTGGCAGAAACAGATCGAAACAAAAACACGACGAAAACATGACATATGAACCTCGGGAGATCCGGGGGGTTATATATTACGAAGTTTCATATAAAAAGGAAGGTACTGGGAGAAAATGTTGGAGATATGCCCAAGAGGCAATAATAAAAGTGGTTATTATTATATCTTTGTGTTTATGATGAATGTTTACATCCCATGCTATAATTGTATTATTATGAAACACTAATACATGTGTGTTTTGTAAACATAAAAGAGTCCCTAGTAAGCCTCTTGTTGAACTAGCTTGTTGATTAGTTGATGATCATGGTTTCCTGATCATGGACATTAGGATGTGATTAATAACAAGGTTATATCATTAGGAGAATGATGTGATGGACACACCCATAGTAAGCATAGCATAAGATCAAGTCATTAAGTTCGTATTGCTATAAGCTTTTAAATGCATAGTAACCTAATCCTTCGACCATGAGGTTGTGTTAATCACCATCACCGGATTGGTACTTTGATGACATCAAACACCGCTTCATAACTAGGTGGTCATAAAGGTGTCATTGGGTATTCTGAAAGTATGTGTTGAAGCGCATGGACCAAGATTGGGATTTGTCCATCCATATGACGGATAGATATGCTCTGGGCCCTCTCGGTGGAATGTCATCTAGTTAGCTTGCAAGCATGTGACTGGGTCACAAGGAATGACATATCACGGAACGAGTAAAGAGTACTTATCAGTAATGAGGTAGAACTAGGTATGGAGATGCCGACGATCAAACCTCGGATAAGTATAGTATCGTGAGACAAAGGGAATTGGTTTCGTATGTAAATGGTTCAATCGATCACGAAGTCGTTGTTGAGTATGTGGGAGCCATTATGGATCTCCAGGTCCCGCTGATGGTTATTGATAGGAGATGTGTCTCTGTCATGTCTATATATTCACGAACCGTAGGGTGACACACTTAAGGTTCGAAGTTGTTTTAAGTAGATATGGAATGTGCGTTGGAGACCGAATGTTGTTCGGAGTCTCGGATTGGATCTGGGACATCACGAGGAGATCCAGAATTGTCCGGAGAATAAGATTCATATATTGGGGATCATTTTCTGAGTTAGGAAATGTTCCGGAGTATTTGTATGAGGATTCTAGAAGGTTTCAGAATGTTCCGGAAGGTTCTGGAAGATTTCTTGGAGTTTGCTTGAAAACCAAGAAAGGGATCAAGGAGTCCTTGTGGGTCAAGATACGGAGTCGTGGGGGACTCCCCCTCCCATGGCGCCTCCCCCCTTTAAATAGAGGGGTGGGGGCGCCACCTCCAAGCCCTCCTCCACAACTCCAAATCTCCGCCGCCTCTCTCCTCCTCCTTTCTTCTGCACAGGCATAGGCGAAGCCCTGCAGAATTCTCTACTCCACCATCACCACCACGCCGTCGTGCTGCTGTGATTCCGTGGAGAAGATATACTACCTCTGCTGCTCGCTGGAACGAGGAGAGGAAGGTCTGCTTCGACTCCGCACGTGTGACCGACTGCGGAAGCGCTGCCAGAACGCGGCGCCGGAAGGATCGTCCACACGATCTTGAGATCGGCAAGTGATCGACTACATCAACCACGAGATCCAATCTCGTAACGCTTTCGGATCTACAAGGGTTAGTACAGATCTATCTCGTTGCACATGTCTAATAGATTAGATCTTGGCTTTTATCTAGATTAGATCTGGGTTTTGTTTGTTCTTGCGGTAGAAATTTTTTGTTTTCCATGCTACGAACCCATCAGTGGTATAAGAGCCGTGTCTATGCATAGATCTGTTGCACGAGTAGAACACAATGGTGTTGTGGGCGTTGGTGCTCGTGCCGTCTTTTTCTTTGTGTACTTTGCATCTTGCGCCATGGTGGGATGAAGCGGCTTGGGCTAACCTTACATGTCATCGCACATGAGACTTGCTCCACGCTTGACGTGTAACTTGCTTTGCACAAGTGGCTTTGCGGGTGTCTGTCTCTCCCACCATAGTATAGATTCAATTTACACTTTGCACTCGATAGCACTTGTATCAACGTTGTGGTTCAGTTTCGTAGGTAAGATCCATTATTGTTCGAAAGCCCCAAGCCACGTAAAACATGCAAAGAAAATTAGAGGCGTCTAACTTGTTTTTGCAGTGGTTTTGTGATGTGATATGGCCATCATGTGATTGTGATTATATTTGATGTATGCAATGATCCTTGTTGTAATATGGCAACTGGCAGGAGCCTAATGGTTGTCTTTAATTCTGTTAAGACCTGCGTGTCTATTCATCTTGTAATAGCTTTATTCCAAGTAGTTGTAATAGTTGATAGTGATGATGGACAACCATGAAGCGGCGCCACTGACCTTGACGCAATGCTGGTGATGATGGAGATCATGTTCGTGCTTTGGAGATGGAGATCAAAGGCGCAAGAAGAAAGGGCCATATCATATCACACTAATTATGAATTGCCTGTGATGTTAATCCTTTATGCATCTTGTATTGCTTAGATCGCAACGGTAGCATTATAAGATGATCCCTCTCACTAAATATCAAGTAATAAAGTGTTCACCCTTAGTTGGCACCGTTGCTAATACTCGTCGTTTCGAAGCATCTCGTGATGATCGGATGTGATAGATTCTACGTGTGCATACAACGGGTGCAAGCCAGATTTGCACATGCGGAAACTAAGGTTATCTTGACGAGCCTAGCATGTACAGACATGGTCTCGGAACATGGAATAGCGAAAGGTAGAGCATGAGTCATATAAATGATATGATGAACATGAAGATTGTTTGCCGATGAAACTACATCTTCTCTCGTGAAGATCGGACTTGGTGTAGTGGACTTGGTTCGTGTAATCACTAAGACAATGTGAGGGATGTTGTTTTGAGTGGGAGTTCACCTAGTTAACTTAAGTATTAAATTTGAACTCAATTCATCATAAACTTAGTCTAAACTACTTGCAAATCTGTAGTAGATTATGGCGACCCCCTCCATCAATTTCAATGCGTTCCTAGAGAAAGAAAAGCTTAAGAACAATGGAAGCAATTTCACGGACTGGTTCCGTGGACTGAAGATCGTCCTCAGGGCTGGTCAGTTGACCTATGTGCTCGAAGCACCGCTGGGTGACCCACCTGCAGATGATGCCACCGATGACGTAAAGAATGTTTACGCCACTCAGAAAAATCATTACTCCACAGTTCAGTGTGCCATCCTGTACGGTTTAGAAGCGGAGCTCCAAAAGCGTTTTGAGCACCACGACCCGTTCAAGATCATTAAGGAGCTCAGGCTAATTTTTGAGACTCGCGCGGCCATGGAGAGCTATGAGGCCTCCGAAAAGTTCTTTAACTGTAAGATGGAAGAGGGAAGCTCCGTTAGCGAGCACGTGCTCACCATGTCTAGGTACGCAAACAAACTCCAAGAGTTGGGAATATCGATTCCTAATGAATTGGGGATTCATCGTCTCCTCCAATCACTGCCACCGAGTTATAAGAACTTTGTGATGAACTACAATATGCACTGCATGAACAAGACATTGCCTGAACTATCGTCCATGCTGAAAACTGCTGAAGTGGAGATCAAGAAGGAGCACCAAGTGTTGATGGTCAATAAGACCACCAATTTCAAGAGACAGGGCAAGCCTAAGAACAAGGGCAACTTCAAGAAGGACGGCAAGAAAGCTGCCGCACCTGCAAACAAGCCCAAGGCTGGTCCCAAGCCTGAAACTGAGTGCTTCTACTGCAAGGGTGCTGGTCACTGGAAGCGTAACTGCCCCAAGTACCTGGTGGATCTGAAGAACGGCAACATCAAGAAGAAAGGTATATTTGATATATATGTTATAGATGTGTATCTTACTAGTAATCGTAGTAGTGCCTGGGTATTTGATACTGGCTCGGTTGCTCATATTTGTAACTTGAAACAGGAGCTGCGGAATAAACGAAGACTGGCGAGAGACGAGGTGACGATGCGCGTTGGAAATGGCTCCAAGGTTGATGTGATCGCCGTCGGCACGCTCCCTCTACATCTACCTTCGGGATTAGTTTTAAATTTAAATAATTGTTATTTGGTGCCTGCGTTAAGCATGAACATTATATCTGGATCTTGTTTACTGTGAGACGGATACTCTTTTAAGTCCGAGAATAAAGGTTGTTCGATTTATATGAGTAATATCTTTTATGGTAATGCACCTGAGATGAATGGTTTATTCTTACTAAATCTCGATAGTAGTGATACACATGTTCACAACATAGATGCTAAACGAATAAAATTAAATGATAATTCTACATACATGTGGCACTGTCGTCTTGGTCACATTGGAGTGAAGCGTATGAAGAAACTCCATTCAGATGGACTTCTTGAATCACTTCATTTTGAATCACTTGAAAGATGCGAAGCATGTCTAATGGGAAAAATGACTAAGACTCCATTCTCTGGAATAATGGAGCGAGCTACAGACTTATTGGAAATAATACATACCGATGTGTGCGGTCCAATGAGTGTAGCATCGCGTGGTGGATATCGTTATGTTCTCACTTTCACGGATGACTTAAGTAGATATGGGTATGTCTCCTTTATGAAACATAAGTCCGAAACTTTCGAGAAATTTAAGGAATTTCAAAGTGAAGTGGAAAATCATCGTAACAAGAAGATTAAGTTTCTGCGTTCTGACCGCGGAGGTGAATATCTGAGTTATGAGTTTGGCATGCATTTAAAGAAATGTGGAATACTTTCGTAGTTGACACCGCCGGGAACACCACAGCGTAATGGTGTGTCCGAACGTCGTAATCGAACTCTCTTAGATATGGTTCGGTCTATGATGTCTCTTACAGATTTACCGCTATCGTTTTGGGGCTATGCATTAGAGACAGCCGCATTCACTTTAAATAGGGCACCATCTAAATCCGTTGAAACGTCACCGTACGAATTGTGGTTTGGTAAGAAACCTAAGTTGTCGTTCCTTAAAGTTTGGGGTTGCGAAGCATATGTAAAGAAGTTACAACCTGATAAGCTAGAACCCAAAGCGGAGAAATGCGCCTTCATAGGATACCCTAAAGAAACAATTGGGTATACCTTCTATCATAGACCCGAAGGCAAAGTTTTCGTTGCCAAGACTGGATCCTTTCTTGAGAAGGAATTTCTCTCGAAAGAGGTGACTGGAAGGAAAGTAGAACTCGATGAGGTTATTAAACCTTCTCTCGGATTTGAGAGTAGCGCAGCACCGGAAGATGTTTTTGTGCCGCCTGCACCAATTAGAGAGGAAGCTAATGATAATGATCATGAAACTTCAAACGAAGTTACTGCTGAACCTCGCAGATCAACGAGGGTTCGTACCACTCCTGATTGGTATGACTCTGCCTTGAACGTCATGTTGGTGGACAACGTTGATGACCCTGCGACATATGAAGAAGCTATGGTGAGCCCAGATTTCGACAAATGGCTCGAAGCCATGAAATCCGAAATGGGATCCATGTACGAAAACCAAGTGTGGACTTTGGTGGACTTACCGGATGGCCGTAAGGCTGTCGAGAACAAATGGATTTTCAAGAGAAAAACAGATGCTGATGGTAATGTTACCATCTATAAAGCTCGACTTGTCGTGAAAGGGTTCCGACAAATTCAAGGAGTTGACTATGGTGAGACATTCTCACCAGTAGCGAAGCTAAAGTCTGTGAGGATTTTGTTAGCAATTGCTGCACATTTCAATTATGAGATTTGGCAGATGGATGTCAAAACAGCGTTCCTTAATGGTGACATTGAGGAAGAGTTGTATATGGTACAACCCAAGGGTTTTGTCGATCCTAAAGATGCTGACAAGGTATGCAAGCTTCAGCGCTCCATTTATGGACTAAACCAAGCATCCCGGAGTTGGAATCAATGTTTTGATAAAGTAATCAAAAACTTTGGGTTTATACAAACTTATGGAGAAGCTTGTATTTACAAGAAAGTGAGTGGGAGCTCTGTAGCATTCCTAGTACTATATGTAGATGACATATTGTTGATTGGGAATGATATAGAACTTCTTAATAGCGTCAAAACCTATTTGAATAATAGTTTTTCAATGAAGGATCTTGGCGAGGCGGCATATATTCTAGGCATCAAGATTTATAGAGATAGATCAAGACGCCTAATAGCGCTTTCACAAAGTACATACTTAGACAAAGTTCTAAAGAAGTTTAGAATGGAAGATAGCAAGAAAGGGTTCGTGCCCATGTTGTCAGGTAAGACCTTGAGTAAGACTCAAAGTCCAGCTACGGCAGAAGATAGAGTGAAAATGAATAATATTCCCTATGCCTCAGCCATAGGTTCTATCATGTATGCCATGCTATGTACAAGACCGGATATAGCACATGCTGTTAGTTTGACTAGCAGATATCAAAGTGATCCTGGAAAGGAGCACTGGACAGCGGTCAAGAATATCCTAAAGTACCTAAATAGGACTAGGGCTGCAGGTCCAGCATAAGAATCTAAACTAAAAAAGGAATATCCTAAAGTACCTAAATAGGACTAAGGATATGGTTCTTTCTTATGGAGGTGATGAACAGCTTGTTGTAAATGGTTACACCGATGCTAGTTGGAACACCGATCCGGATGACTCGAAGTCACAGTCGGGATACGTATTTATTTTGAATGGTGCTGCAGTGAGCTGGAGGAGTGCAAAGCAAAGCGTTGTGGCGAAATCTTCAACTGAATCGGAATACATAGCTGCTTCGGAGGCTGCACAAGAAGCCGTATGGATGAAGGAATTCATTACTGAACTTGGCATGGTTCCCAGTGCGTTGGACCCGATGGCCATCTACTGTGACAACATAGGTGCCATAGCTAATGCACAGGAGCCAAGGTCACATAGCAAGCTGAAGCACATCAAGCTACGTTTCCACGCTATTCGCGAGTATGTCCGAGATGGTGACATAAAGATTTGCAAAGTACACACTGATCTAAAAATGGCAGATCCATTGACTAAACCTCTCCCTAGGGCAAAGCATGACCAACACCAGAACGCCATGGGTGTTCGGTATATTACCATGTAATCTAGATTATTGACTCTAGTGCAAGTGGGAGACTGTTGGAGATATGCCCAAGAGGCAATAATAAAAGTGGTTATTATTATATCATTGTGTTTATGATGAATGTTTACATCCCATGCTATAATTGTATTATTAGGAAACACTAATACATGTGTGTTTTGTAAACATAAAAGAGTCCCTAGTAAGCCTCTTGTTGAACTAGCTTATTGATTAGTTGATGATCATGGTTTCCTGATCATGGACATTAGGATGTGATTAATAACAAGGTTATATCATTAGGAGAATGATGTGATGGACACACACCCATAGTAAGCGTAGCATAAGATCAAGTCATTAAGTTCGTATTGCTATAAGCTTTTAAATGCATAGTAACCTAATCCTTCGACCATGAGGTTGTGTTAATCACCATCACCGGATGGGTACTTTGATGACATCAAACACCGCTTCATAACTGGGTGGTCATAAAGGTGTCATTGGGTATTCTAAAAGTATGTGTTGAAGCGCATGGACCAAGTTTGGGATTTGTTCATCCATATGACGGATAGATATGCTCTGGGCCCTCTCGGTGGAATGTCATCTAGTTAGCTTGCAAGCATGTGACTGGGTCACAAGGAATGACATATCACGGAACGACTAAAGAGTACTTATCAGTAACGAGGTAGAACTAGGTATGGAGATGCCGACGATCAAACCTCGGATAAGTATAGTATCGCGAGACAAAGGGAATTGGTTTCGTATGTAAATGGTTCAATCGATCACGAAGTCATCGTTGAGTATGTGGGAGCCATTATGGATCTCCAGGTCCCGCTGATGGTTATTGATAGGAGATGTGTCTCTGTCATGTCTACATATTCACGAACCGTAGGGTGACACACTTAAGGTTCGAAGTTGTTTTAAGTAGATGTGGAATGTGCGTTGGAGACCGAATGTTGTTCAGAGTCTCGGATTGGATCCGGGACATCACGAGGAGATCCGGAATTGTCTGGAGAATAAGATTCATATATTGGGGATCATTTTCTGAGTTAGGAAATGTTCCGGAGTATTTGTATGAGGATTCTAGAAGGTTTCAGAATGTTCCGGAAGGTTCTGGAAGATTTCTTGGAGTTTGCTTGAAAACCAAGAAAGGGATCAAGGAGTCCTTGTGGGGCAAGACAAGGAGTCGTGGGGGAGGAGGACTCCTCCCCCCTCCCCAATCCGCCGGCCATAGGAGGGAGGGGAGTCCTACTAGAACTCCCCCTCCCATGGCGCCTCCCCCCTTTAAATAGAGGGGTGGGGGCGCCACCTCCAAGCCCTCCTCCACAACTCCAAATCTCCGCCGCCTCTCTCCTCCTCCTTTCTTCTGCACAGGCATAGGCAAAGCCCTGCAGAATTCTCTACTCCACCATCACCACCACGCCGTCATGCTGCTGTGATTCCGTGGAGAAGATCTACTACCTCCGCTGCTCGCTGGAACGAGGAGAGGAAGGTCTGCTTCGACTCCGCACGTGTGACCGACTGCGGAAGCGCTGCCAGAACGCGGCGCCGGAAGGATCGTCCACACGATCTTGAGATCGGCAATTGATCGACTACATCAACCACGAGATCCAATCTCGTAACGCTTTCGGATCTACAAGGGTTAGTACAGATCTATCTCGTTGCACATGTCTAATAGATTAGATCTTGGCTTTTATCTAGATTAGATCTGGGTTTTGTTCGTTCTTGCGGTAGAATTTTTTTGTTTTCCATGCTACGAACACATCAGAAAACGAGTCGGAGGCGGAGTCCTGGGTGGCCTCACCACCTGGTGGCGCGGCCAGGGGTGGGCCCGCGTGTAACACCCTCAAATCAGCCCTATGCAAGTTTTAGCCCTTTCCGCCAAACCCGCATAGAAACGATTCAAGGACGCCCACGAGGCACTTTCGTGCGGGTAGAAAACGAAGCAATACCATTACACAACAGTCCTCGATGGGACCCACAGAACAGATATATATATACAACAGCGACTCAGCGAGTCAAGAATATAGATATACAATACAAAGATCCAAATCAGAAAACGATACAGCGTCCGAGTACGGACAAGATGCAAATGGGGCTAAGATCCCTGAAGAATAACCAATGGCGTCCATAACCCTGCCCAGGCCAAGCCGGAAGGGTAACCCTTCTAACGACGTCGATCGCAAACCTGCTAAAACAAAAGGGGGTGCCAACAAAGGGCAAAGGAAAAAGAGGAGCGACAGTACTGAGGCCAGTACATGGCGAGGCTAGAATTCAGCGGCTCTCGCCTACATAGGTATGGTGGACTGAAGCGGCAGCGCAGCATGCATAAACAACCTATAGAGACTCGATGCAACTGTCGGCTATTAGAGAGGGATAAGAGAGACCTATTCGGGACCAACTTGATACTAACACCAATCATACCCATCCTGGCATTTCCCCCTCGAGACCAAACGAGGAAGTCAAACCGAGGAACTCACGCAGTTGGCAGTTTTATTCATTCCATTATAGTTGAAGCACTTACTAGTCAAATATAGATAGCATGAGTCATCATGATAGCATAAGTAGTAAGCAGTTTTAGTTAACCATTCAGTTGTAGTTGCAGTACTTACTAGTCAGATACAATTAGCATGTGACATCCCAAACCCAGTAGTTGTTGGCACTTTTATTTCATTCTATTGGAGTTGTGATACTTACTAGGCAGGTATAACATGACACGTACACCCCAGTTCCACCAGTTGTTGGCACTTTTATTGTCCATTCCATTGTAGTGAAGCTGATTACTAGTCACATATTAAGTCAAATTTATAACACTACTTTAGTTATGCTTGTCTATGATCGAGATACTGTGCTCCAAGTCGTCCATAACCGCGGCCACGGCTTTCAGAAAGATTTACCCTGCAGGGGTGCACAAATAGCAACACACACACGATCAACCTCGGAAAGACCAAATCAAAACCCAACGAGGCTTTCACGACAAAGCAATCACAGGATTCATAAATCATTTCAGGGGGCCACCCCACTAAGCTACCCGCAACGAAGTTGGCCGGCTCCAAGACGGGCCCAGGGTTTGTGACAATGGCTGTAAACGAATGGGAACCCGAAAGTGTGACTGGGCTTGTCGATACCGCGAAAACATTCCACGTTCCAAAACAGTACAGGTGCTCCACGCACAATCGTAAATAAAGCAGTAAAGCATGGCATAAGTACAAGATAGTAATAAAGCCCCAAACTACTTTGTGGCCCCACGAAATAAGAAATGAATCAAGCTCTGGCTAAGGGGGATTCATAGACTCTCCCTTATGTGGATAGTGCGAATAGTCAAGGAACAGGTATCAAGTACTCGGGGCCTACGGGACACAAGTGGACATGAAAAAACAAATAGCATATACTGCCCACCGGTGCCTCTTTCATTAGTTATCCTAGCAAATTAATAGTTGTATTTAAAGTCATGATCATCTCCACCAATAAGCATGTGTCAATCTTCCAACAACGGTGGAACAACAACGATGCGAAGCAGCACCTGAGCAAGCAACTACGACTCGCAAGGCCGACTAGTTATCAAACAATAGGCAATAGGATCTGTCCAAGGCAAAATAGGGGCTGCAAGGAAATATAAATGGTGCACGGAAACTAAAGCAACGCAATACGGGTAACAATAGATCAATAGGAGGAAGTAAAGACTACAAATGAAAATAGGTAGAAAGAGGGAGAATGCTCGCCTGGGAAACACGGTCGAAGATACATATCCGAAGAACTTGTCGATACTCGCATCCACTCAACGGCCTAATCCGCGGAGAACAAAACACTAAAAGAAACACCAGATGCAATATTTAATACTACGGCAGAAGAATCGGCATGTTTATGATATGATGCATGACATGGCAAAGAGGCAATGCAATTAGGCAATATTAAGCGGAACCGAGTCCCGACAATTAAATAGAAGGTTTGTGTTGTTTAACTACCCCGCAAATTAAATGTGGAATTAACAAGGCAATCATGACATCGGTTCGCTACACAAATTTAAATGGAGACATAATAAGAATAAAATATCCCGCATATGGACTCCATATTTAATTTAGGTGAATTGTCGAAGTAGCCCCAAACACCCATAATATGCATGCAAGTATGAACAATTTAATATGCAACAAGTGTATAGATGATATTAATAAAATAGGGTTCTAGGAAAGGGTATCACATTAGGTGTCGAAGATCTTGGGGTTCGATGTGGTTCGGGTTCAGTCTTCGGGGTTTGGGCACGCCGGGATCGATCTTCAGATCCGGTTAGAAGAACTTGTCATTCCGAGGGGTTCGGGTACCGTCTTCGGACTCCGGGATCGGGGTCTTGGCGTCCATGTCAGAGTACTTGAATCCATGTCGAAGGTCTTGTCGATGGTCCATCGGGTGCCACCGGGTTCAGTACGGTCTTCGTGTGGTACCATGTTCCTTCTCCAAAGGTATCAGGGCAACGAGAAGATCTTGGTGGTGGCAGGCGACGAGGGTCTTGGCGGAACTAAGCATCAACCCACAGGTACACGGGGACATCACTCTCTGGGATAGTGACATGGTGACATCAAGGTTTGCAGGTACAACCACATACACATCTGGGGCCACACAGACAGATGGCGCTACAGGGGCTTGCAGGCGGTGACGTTGTGCGGGGTGGACGCTTACTGTAGGAGGCGCTGGTTGGCCGGGAGAAGATGCGGGGAGCGGCGGGACTTGGTGGCGAAGACGAACGTCGCAGGTGGCGGAGGCCGGCGTCCTGGGGCGCCAAGGCAAGTTGAGGACAGCGGAGCAGTGGCTGCAGCGGAGCGCCCTGCGAGCAATAGCAGGTAGATAGGAGGTCGCGACGACTAGGCCGACGAGGAAGGAGGCTCGGGGGCGTGCGGGGCAGGGCTTCGGGGCGGCGCGCTCGGGGTATCCGAGCAGGGGCCGGCAAGGGAAGGGTACGGCGCCTGTCAATCCATGGCGGCGAGTGGGGTCGCAGGCGCCGGAGACGCTGGCAGTGGCGATGGTTTGAGAGGAAGCTACGTCGCGCCATGGCCGAGGCGATGAGGGCCCGAGACAAGGAGGCGGGCAGAGGAGGTTCCCGGCGAGGCCAGGCTCACAGCAGGCGGTAGCAGGGCTTGCACAGGGCCCAACGAAGACGGGCTCGACGAGGCCACACAGGCGCGAGGAGAAGACGGCGACGCTCTGCGTGGGGGCGCAGAGGAGGCCGCGGCGGAGAGGCGGCGGTTGGAGATCGAGGAGAGGGGCATGGGTTTGGGTACTGGCGGCGAGGGATGTGGGCGATGGCGGCAGCGAAAAAAAGGGGATAGGGGACGAGGGAGAGGAGCGTGGCATCGGGGCGATGGAACCAAGGAAGGGTGGGGGTCACGGGGCGAGCGGGGGTGGCGTGCGGCTCTAGCGAGAGCGGCCAGCGGGGTAGTTGACCGCGTCGCACGCGACATGCAGGAGGCGTGTCGCGGTGAGATGCAGCGCTAGAGCTGTGGGTGGGGCCGGGTTGAGCTGGTGGTGACGGTCACGCGTGAGATCTGGTGGGCGGCTGGCGGGTGCGTCGCGCACGATGTGTGTGTGTCGTGTACCGCGGTGAGGGGCGGGGCTGGGGTAGGTGGCTAGCTAGCTAGCGTTGCGCGCGGGTCGGGTTAGGGCTAGGTTTAGGTCTGGGTCTGGATATTTAGGGTTTAGATTTTTATCTAGGGTAGTAGGCTGCTGCCAGCTGGGCCTTTGGGCCTGGCCGGTGGCGGCCTCCCCCAAGAAAATAGTTTTTATTTATATTTTGACTTGTTTTATTTAAACAACCTTTTCTAAATTATTTTTAGACAAAACAAAATATCCGGAAGAGGCCTCGGTTTTGGTTTGAAATCGAGACGGCGGGATATTTAGAAAAACAAAATAGGCTTTTAGAAAATAGTTTTAGCCAATAAGATGCATGATGACATGACGATGCTCAAATGCAATGTGGCATGATGACATGAGCATGCGGTCATGATGATGCGCAACACAAAAACATAGCGATTTTCTCATAGTGGTTTTAGCGGGGTGCTACACCGCGCCATGGGGTGGTGTGGGCCACCCCGGCTCCAGTTCCGTCCCTTTTTCGCTTCGAAACTTTCCTTAATGACTGAAAATTGCAAAAATATAGTTGTATTGTATTTTCGCGGAACTTTTCTTACCAGAACTGTTACCTAGATGAAAACAGACTCTGCAGGTCTCTGAATTTGGTCCTCAATGAATTTCTCTGGAGTTATAACTTGAAAGGCATCAACATCCTCATTGTAAGAATCTCCAGCAATATAGTGTTTGAGTCGTTATCCATTCACTACTTGTGTAGTATTATCTTTTAGAGAAGAAATTTTTATTGCTCCTGAACGGTATACTTCTTCAATGATGAAAGGTCCTTCCCATTTTGATAGTAGCTTACCTGCAAAAAATCTGAGACGAGACCTATACAATAGAACTTTCTCACCAACATGAAATTCTCTCTTAAGTATTCGCTTGTCATGCCATCTTTTAACTTTTTCCTTAAAGAGCCTAGCATTCTCATAGGATTCACTCCTCCATTCATCTAAAGAACTTAAGTCAAATAATCTTTTCTCACCAGCGAGCTTACAATCTCTATTTAGTTCTTTCACTGCCCAGTAAGCTTTGTGTTCTAATTCTAAGGGTAGGTGGCAAGCTTTCCCATAAACCATTTTATAAGGAGACATTCCCATAGGAATTTTGTAAGCAGTTCTATAAGCCCATAAAGCATCATTCAACTTCTTAGCCTAGTTTTTTCTAGACCTATTAATAGTCTTTTGCAAGATAGATTTAATTTCTCTATTTGATAACTCTACTTGCCCGCTAGTTTGGGGGTGATAAGCTGAAGCAATTCTATGATTAACATCATATTTAGCAAGGGTATTTCTAAAACCACCATGAATGAAATGAGAACCCCCATCAGTCATGAGATACCTAGGCACCCCAAACCTAGGAAAGATAACATCCTTAAGCATTTTTAGAGAAGTCTCCCCGTCAGCACTCTTTGTAGGAATGGCTTATACCCACTTAGTAACATAATCAACGGCAACAAGAATATGAGTGCAACCTTTCGAAGGAGGGAAAGGACCCATAAAGTCGAATCCCCAACAATCAAAAGGTTCAATAACTAGAGAGTAGTTCATAGGCATTTCATTGCGTCTAGAAATATTACCAACACGCTGACATTCATCAGAAGATAAAACAAATTTTCTTGCATCTTTAAAAAGGGTAGGCCAGTAGAAACCTGATTGTAGTACCTTTTGTGCAGTTCTATCTCCTACATGATGTCCTCCATAGGCACTACCATGACATTTACGCAATATCTCCTTTTGTTCATATTCTGGAACACATCTTCGCATAATACCATCCACTCCTTTGTATAAGTGTGGGTCATCCCAAAAATAATGCCTCAAATCATAGAAGAACTTTCTTCTTTGCTGAGCTGTAAAAGTTGGAGGCAAATACTTGGAGACAATAAAGTTAGCATAATCAGCATACCAAGGGCTTCCTCGCGAGCTCACCTCTACTGCAGCTAACTGTTCATTTGGGAAACTATCATTAACAGGCATAGGGTCAAAAGAGATGTTTTCCAAACGAGATAAATTATCATCTACAGGGTTTTCAGCACCCTTCCTATCTACTATATGTAGATCAAACTCTTGTAAAGGAAGTACCCATCTAATAAGTCTAGGCTTAGCTTCCTTCTTCGTCATAAGATATTTAATAGCAGCATGATCAGTATGAATGGTTACTTTTGAGTCCACAATCTAGGGCCTAAACTTATCACAGGCAAAAACAACAGCTAGAAATTCCTTTTCAGTAGTGGCATAATTCCTTTGAGCAGCGTCTAAAGTCTTACTAGCATAATGGATAATGTTTAACATTTTATCAATACGTTGCCCAAGGACTGCCCCCACAGCAAAATCACTAGCATCACACATTATTTCAAAGGGTAAACTCCAATCAGGTGGTTGAACAATAGGGGCTGTAGTTAAAGCCTTCTTAAGAGTTTCAAAAGCTTCCCTACAATCATCATCAAAAACAAAAGGTACATCTTTTTGAAGAAGATTAGTGAGAGGTTTTGATATCCTAGAGAAGTCTTTAATAAACCTCCTATAGAAACCAACATGACCAAGGATACTATGAATACCTCTGATGTCTCTTGGACATGGCACCTTCTCAATTGCCTCAACCTTAGCTGTATCAACTTCTATGCCTCTTTCAGAAACTTCATGCCCAAGAACAATCCCTTCATTAACCATGAAGTGGCATTTCTCCCAATTAAGAACAAGATTAGTTTCTTCACATCTCTGCAAAACTTTATCAAGGTTGTGCAGACAATTATCAAAAGAAGTTTCATAGACAGAAAAGTCCTCCATGAACACTTCTACAATTTCCTCAAAAAAACCATGAAAGATAGCAGACATGCACCTTTGGAAAGTAGCAGGAGCATTACATAAACCAAAAGGCATATGTCTATAAGCATGAGTTCCATAAGGGCAAGTAAAAGTAGTTTTTTCTTGATCTTGTTGTTTAACAGCAATTTGAGAGAAACCAGAATAACCATCAAGAAAACAAAAATGGGTCTTTTTAGACAACCTTTCCAACATTTGATCAATAAAAGGAAGCGGGTAGTGATCTTTCTTAGTAACTTTATTGACTTTCCTAAAATCGATGCACATCCTATAGCCTACCACTATTCTTTGAGGAATAAGCTCATCATTATCATTAGGGACAACGGTAATACCTCCCTTTTTAGGTACACAATGAATAGTACTAACCCATTCACTATCAGCAATAGGGTAAATAATACTAGCATCAAGGAGTTTCAATACCTCATTTCTTACCACTTCCTTCATCCTAGGATTTAAATGTCGTTGGTGCTCCACTACCGGCTTCGCATCTGGTTCTATGTTGATAGAGTACTGACATATAGTAGGCGAAATCCCTTTTAAATCATCCAGAGTATAGCCCATAGCTCCTCGATCTTTCCTCAAAACTTCCAATAACCTTTCTTCTTCCTTCCCTGAAAGTTTAGTGCTAGCAATAACAGGATATATCTTTTTATCATCAATATAAGCATATTTAAGATCATCAGGGAGAGGTTTTAGATCGAAAACAGGATCCTTTTTAGGTGGCATCGTGGTACCCAAGTCTTCTACAGGCAAGTCGTGCTTAAGCATCATAGGTTGATCACGGAGAATCCTGTCAATCTCATTCCTTTCTTCCATGAAGATTTCACTTTCATGATCTTCCATAAACTGCTGCAAAGCATTGTTAGGAGCAAGAGCAATAGAAGCAAGTTGTTCAACCCTAAAATCCTCATTATGGGTTTCCTCTTCGCAAGGTTCTTTAGCAAATTTCGAAAAATTAAACTCATAAGATTCCCCATCAAACTTAGTCAAGATTTTCTCCCTCTTGCAATCAATAATAGCTCCACAAGTACTCAAGAAAGGTCTACTAGAAAATCAGCAGGGTACTTAATCTTACCACAAAGAACTTCCACGTCTCGTACAATACCAATTGGAGAGATGGTCTCTCTATTAGCAAGGTGAATAACCACATCAATCTCTTCCAACTCGCAAGGACTGATTTCATGCATAATTTCTCTGTAAAGCTCATAAGGAATAGCACTAGAACTTGCACCAATATCACATAAACCATAATAGCAATGATCACCAATTCTAACAGAAAGCACAGGAACACTAGCCTTTTTAGTTCTATTGGGATGTGAAACAATATTAGAAGCATCCTCACAAAATACTATGTGCCCATCTTGTACGCTTTTAGTGACAAGGTCTTTCACAATTGCTACCACAGGTTCAATGATTATTTGTTCATCAGGTTTTACAGTTCTTTTTTCACTTTTCGTGATTACATTAGTTATCATAGGATGGTCCTTTACCTTTTCGGGGAAAGGAATCTTTTCGATATAAGGTTCGAGTAAGATGGGATCAATAATGCAATAGTCGGCACTTCCAATAGGAGCATAGTCAACAATATCTTTGTAAGGCGCATGGTATTTGTTCCATCCCTTTTTTGGAATTTCGATATACGAAGCAAAAGCTCTAAAGCAATTCGTAATAACTTACAAATCAAGACCATAAATATTACTAATATTTTGAAAGTCATCAGTTCCCATAAAACATTCAATGCATTCATAATCATAATTTATACCTGACTTTCTACCTTTGTCATTCTCCCAAGCTTCAGCATTATCTTGAATACGGTCTAGAAGATCCCATTTAACTTCTTCTTCCATGCGAGTGAATGATCCAGCACAAGAAGCATCCAATAAATCCTTGTCATGTAGAGGGAGCCTTGCATAAAAGTTGTTGAAAATAATATTGTTGGGGAGCTCATGAATGGGACATTTGAGCATTAGTAACTTCAGTCTCCCCCAAGCTTGAGCTGTACTCTCTCCATCAAGAGGCCAAAAGTTCTATATTTGATTCCGATCTTTATAAATCTCACTAGGAGGATAAAACTTTGAATAAAAGAGAGGCACTATTTCCTCCCATTCCAGAGCTTGACCATTCTTCAGCAGCTTATACCATTCCTCAGCTCTTCCTTTCAGTGATAATGAGAATAACTTCTTCTTAACTTGATCTATAGTAATACCTGCACACTTGAACAACCCACATAATTCGTGTATAAAGAGTAAATGATCACCGGGATGGACAGTTCCATCCCCAATATAGTAGTTATCCATAACACGATCAATAATTCTTGTAGGTATTTTGAAAACATCTTTCTCAGCAGATGGTGGCTTATCTACTACCTTAGCAGTGGTAGTAGCATTACCAAATAAGAAACTCAGTGAATTATCCATAACGAAAATAAAGCAACTAGCAGAAGTAAACAATACTCACAGTAGAAGTTTCCTTTACCAGTTCCACTCTCCACTAGCGCTTCACTCCCCGGCAACGGCGCCAGAAAATAGTCTTGATGACCCACAAGTATAGGGGGTGTATCGCAGTATTTTCGATAAGTAAGAGTGTCGAAACCAACGAGGAGCAGAAGGTGCTGGCTAGTGGTATGGATCAGGAATTCTCTGCAAATACTTAGCAAACGGATTTTTAGGGGTTTTTGATAAAGCAAGTAAACAAAGTACGAGTAAATAAAAGACAGTAGGAATAAATGCAGCAAGTGGCCCAATCCTTTATGCAGCAAAGGACAAGCCGGTTGTATTTCTATAGATGACCAAACATTCTCGAGGACACATGGGAAGACTGTCAAGTGCTTTCGCTTCATATAGTCGATTAATCTTCTTTACCTTGCTAAGTGTTGTGTGGGTGAACCTGTGCTAATGTACCGCCCCATCCAAGACTAATACATACTTGTGATTAAACCCCTTGCAAACATCCATAAGTACAAGAAAGTAATTAAGGTAAAACCTAACCACAGCTTTAAACTCTAAGACCCTTACGTCCCTTGTGCAATGGTTTCCTAACGGGGGTTCAGGTTTATGTCACTCCGGCAACCCCTAAGATTAGTAGCCAAATACACAATGCATTCCCCTAGGCCCATATAGGTGAAGTGTCATGTAGTCGACGTTCACATGACACCACTAGAAGAAGTACACCACAACTTAAATAACAATCTATTGAATCTTTCTCAACGCAACTCCACTACTAACAACAAGACTTCTCCCATGTCCTCAAGAACAAAACGAACTACTCACAAGACATCATATGGATCATGATCAGAGATGGAATAATGATGTTTAATGAACATAAACAATAATTCAATGGTTCACTCAATAGCATCAACTACAAAGAGTAATCAACACCGGGAAAGTTTCCCCTATGAAGTATGCAAGATTCAACTCAATTGTTACAGCAATATGGAGATGGTGATGAGGGTGCTGATGGTGATGATGGTGGTGATGATGATGATGATGATCCCGATGAAGTCCATCTTGATGGTGGTGTTGATGGCGACGATCTCCCCTCTCCGGGAAGGAATTCCCCCGACAGAAATCTGTTTGCCGGAGAGATATTTCTCTCTCGGTGTTTTCCGCCCCGCAGAGGCGGCGGAATCTTTCTCTGGTCACTCCACCAGTCTTAGGGTTTCGTGGGGATGACATACACCAGAGGAGAGAGGCTGGAGTGGGCCAGGGCAGCCACACCACTACTAGGCGCGGCCTAGGCCTGCCCGCGCCATGGGGTGGTCTGGGCCCCCTGTGGCCCACCTCCACTCCATCTTCTGGCATCCTGAGTCTTCTGAAAAAATAGAATTTTCCGTATATTTTCCCGGATTTTCTGATCTTCACGAATTTTGCCTCCAAACAGCACCTTTTCCATCAGAATCCTGACTGCAGCGGTCCATGCTCCAAAAGTCATCAACCATGCAAAAACAGATGAAATAACATAAGTATCACCTCTCAATACGAAATATATCAATGAATAATAGTGAATTAAGACATAGAATAGTGATGCAAAATGGACGTATCAGGAACCCCAAGAGGAAGGTATGATGAGCACAGCAGCAAGTTTTCCTCAGTTATGAAACCAAGGTTTAATCGAACCAGTAGGAGCAAGGAAACACCACAAAGGTGTTGCTAGATGAGCCTTGGCAGGGCGTACTACCAGTGCTAGTAGCAACATGGAGACCTACACAACACAACCACAGAACTTTGTCCCCAACTTGCGATGAGGTTGTCAATCTCACCGTGTTTTGTTGAAAACAAGGATTAAACGTATCGATTGGAAGGAAGTAATAGTTTGCAGAAAGTAAACACAAAGCAGTAAATAGTTTATACATTGTATGTAATAGAAAAGGACCAGGATCCATAGTTCACTAGAGGTGGCTCTCCTCAAGATAGATAACATGTTGGGTGAAAAAATTACAGCGGGGCAATTGACAAACATCGAGAAAGCAATACATGCATATACTAATCATTTTGACTCCTTTGGAACTTGATTGGGAATTACAACATTATACATAGACCGCCATCCAACTGCATCTATGACTAATAACCACCTTCAGGTTATCATGCGAACCCCCTCCAGTATTAAGTTGCAAGCAACAGATTATTGCTTTACGAATTGCGTGTAAAGTAAACAATACAATTGTTCTATGAACAAAGGATTGTTGTTTTCTCCTTAGTAGAAACAACACATCTAGTACCTTAGAGATTTCTGTCACTTCCCCAGATTACCAGAGGCATGAACCCACAAGATCTAAACATGAAAGCACAAAGGAGAAGAACCAGCCATCTAGCTACTACATGGATCCGTAGTCCAAGGATGAACTACTCACGCATCACATCGGAGGCTTGCATGGTGATGAAGAAGGCCTCCAGGGTGAATTCCCCTCTCCGGCAGGGTGCCGGGAAGAGCTTCAAATCCCTCCTGATCTAGGGATGGAGATGATGGCGGCTATAGACTCTTTCATGGATTTTTGATCGGGTACTTAGGGTTTTCATCCCGAGGGCATCTTATAGGCGGAAGGAGAGGCCGAGGGGGTGCCTGGGCTGGCCACACCACCCCTGGCGCGGTCAGGCCTGGCACGTGCGGCCAGGTGGTGTGGTGGCCCCCTAGCTCCTCTCCGTCTCGTATTCTGGCATCTGATGACTTCTGGAAAAATAGGCACTTTGGCTGTTGTCCCGTCCAATTCTGAGAATTTTCATTTTCTGACTTTCCTAGAACCAAAAACAGCAGAAAACAGGCAGCTGGCACTGTGGCTCTTGTTAATAGGTTAGTCCAAGAAATCATATGAAAAGTACTCCAAGGTGTGGACAAAACACAAGAAAGTGGATAAAACCAAGCATGGAACATCAAAAATTATAGATACATTTGCAATGTATCACCCCCACAGCACCTTCACACGTAATGATGCCATCAGGTTAGATAACTCTACCACTTCACTATTGTATCTTCCAAGGATTACATCAAACTCGTCATAGAATTTTTCTGTGCCATCATCTAATTTTGCAGTATAATCCGCGACACCAATATGAACGATTACTTTGCCATCATCAGGTTCTACAGGATAGAAACCTCCAAGAGGTTTGAGAGGTGGAGCGGCACCATCAGACCCAGCCACAATGCCACCATCGTAATCACCAGCATCATCGTTAGCTGGATCAACCTCAGTGAAAGTACCAGGACCAGGAGCAAGGTGAGGGCCCGTAGAAGCGGGAGCTACATTACATGGTGGACAAGCAGGGCCCCTTCTAACGGCAGCTACAATAGGATCAGTTGTTGCCATGCCACATCGACGATCAGGAGCAGTTCCGACAACATCAGTGTTTAGAGTGCTGGCAGAGTCCAGACCATGAGCGAGCTCCAGACCAGCAGCTCGATGAACCTGAGCACGGGTTCGAGGAGGACACAAGGTAGCACTCTTTGCAACAACAGTGGGTCAGCCTCCAGAAGCCTTAGTTTTCTCAACAGCGGTAGGGATTGGGTCAACAGCGGCCAGATCAACAACAACACGAGGACGACCAGTACTAGCAGATTCCAGAGCACGGGTTCGCACAACTTGAGGACGGTTTCGAGGAGGAGCAACACACAAGGCAGCGGTCTTGGCAACAATAGTAGGGCAGCCTCCGGAAGCCTTAGTTTGCTCAACAGTGGCATGGATTGGGTCAGCAGCAGCCGGAGCAACAACACCACGGGGACGACCAGTACTAGCTGATTCCAGAGTAGAGTTTTCCACAACGGCAATACGGGGACTCCTACGAGGAGGTTTCCTAATAGAAGCATGTCGTAGACGAGGAACCACATTTTTCTCAACAACAGTAGGGGTTCGAGTTAGACCACCATGTCCAATAATAGTTGGGCGACTCCCAGTAGCAGAAGCTTCCACATCTAGTATGTTACAAATTAGGATAACCACGCGAAGCCCAGCATACTGTTTCATCAACCCAATTAGCTGATTGTCACATGCTATAGGAACCTTGAAGCCTCGTTCATCAATGAAGCTGAACCGTGCAGTTTGCTTGCCCCATTTCAGCAAGTTCACGCATAGCAGCAACCATACCAGGGATAGTGCATAACTGCATAGGCGCTACTTCCATCTTCAGACAGCTAGCTTGATTCCACTTGCTCTTCCCATCTGCTAATTTAATGTGGTAGCCGCAGAGGGTGACCATAACCGTGTACTTGGGTTCAGCGGAGATCCTACTTGACAGAAAATTGGGGACAAAAGATAAGAATTTTTTGCCAGCGTCGTGCTAGCAAACAATTGTATGTTCGATCTATCTCTGTAATGCTAATAGCTAGCTAGCAGTTATAGGTAGTGCGAATAGCAAAGAGAAGAGTAGCTCACCCGCAATTAGCCAGAAGTACTTCTTCCCCGGCAAATGGATCTGCCATCCTTCGTGCTGCTAAGCTCGTCGGTGGTAGAGATAGGCTAGATCGTCGCAACGGCTGGCACGACATTCGGCATTAGAGATCGGTAGCAGCAAGTAGGCGCAGCAACTTGGCGCCAGAAGTCAAATGCCCGAAGAGATCATTCTAGTTAGAGAGGGGCTTTTGACGCCGCCGGTGCTAGGGTTCATGCGAAAGGAGGGAGGGAGTGGATTTGTGAATTTGGTCAGTGCACCATGCTCCTTTAGTCCCTCGTTTCGCCTACATGGTTGCCGCATTGGCACTCGTGTCACAAAAATATTACTGACATGAGGGTCCCGACCGTCTACTTCACGGGGCAGTTTCACAGAATGTTTGGATTTGGTAGGGGTAAGATGAGTTTGCATCGAAATGTCCCCTCTCGGTAGTTAGCGGCCCAACATTTCGAAACGCGGCAATTTCAGGCAACTTAGGTACTGCGCTACACTCGCTCGGGAACTTTGGTACTTCAAACAAACAAGCCCCGAAGAAAGGCGTGGGGAGATACAGTTCATGGTGATAGTGATTGTGCCAGGTGGACGAGTGATAAATGTAACAATTATAATCTTATAAGTATATGTGTAGGCGAGCAACCCATAATTAGCTGGAACTCCTCTTGGTAGATTTCATCCCAACTTCAATAATGCTACTAGCCTATTACCAAAACCATGGTCAGACACTAGACGATTAAGATCCTTCAGGTTGCTTAGCAATTAAGCTCCTTGGGTCAGACTAATGCAATAAGCATAGTGGTTCCTCGTTATCCTCGAGTTTACTAGTTTCCCATTGATATCCCTGTGTCACTCGAGGGTCGCTAGTCTACGAGCGAACAAGATCCTATCTATAGAACAAAGCATCATGTTGTCTGGGCCCTTAATTGGACAACAATCATTAGGCATCCCACAAATAGTCAAGCACATATAATATAGTAATTAAAATCAATCACAAACTAATGGAATATATATGGAGGCACATCACATCTTACCAATCCCTTACATCTCCCACGCCGAAGGAACTTACTCACACATGAGAGAAGAAAGCATCATCGATATAATTAAATAAAGGGAGTTATTCTCGATATTACCATGGAGATCCACAATAAGAATGGAAAAGTAATCCAACACAATTCAAGATAGGAAGAAACAATATCAAACCCTAATCTTGCAAGGTGAAGATCTCTCTCTCAATTACAAGTAATGGCTATGGAGGTGTGATGGCTAGAAGGTTCAAGATCGTGGAGCAAGATGAAGAACGTCTCCCCCTTTTCTCCGGATCTCTTCTTTCTCCTTTCTGGATGGGATGGTGGCTGATGTGTTGTGATTTTGTGTCTGGCCTCTTCACGGAAGTTGTCCCTTTTGACAAGACATAGGCGGTGACAGCTATACAGCGGGAACTATACGGCCGGCAAAATGTTCCCGCCGTATAGTTGCTCGTTAAAGCCTCTGTGTGCTTTCCTTGATTGCTTCCAAAGAGATACTTGCTTGTTTTCGCCTAAATATTGTGTTTCCCTTGTTAAAACCTTCTATTGACATTCAAAACCTGAAACACACATTAAAAACCAAGTTTTCTTTGCTACCGAAGTATTCGTGTTGGGTAAATCTAGAAAACGATCAAATTCAGAAGGAAACCACCAATAAAAACCATCAAAATGTGTTGAATCTCACAGCTATCAAGCCCATTGTGGGGTTGGCCAGTACGCCTCCCCCACCTCCTCCCTTGATTAGTACCACCTCGGTACTTTGAGGGAGGAGTGCCTCCCCTCCCCCTATGTAAAGGTGGGCATATGGAGGGATTTAAACACACCAATAAATCCTAAGCTTGAGCCTTCTCCCTCCTAGTGCTCTCCTCTCCCTCTCTCTCTCTTGTGAGTGCGGTCCCGTTGTAAGGGTTGTGTGAATGAGAGTGTTCTTCACCGTGGAGTGTCATCGCGATGTGGAGATTCCAAATCCATGAGATCTACTTCCTCAACCTCTACTAGATCAGGGACCGGGAGTCATCGTCAAACACTATATGTGTGTGACTCCCCATGAGGCACTACACTAGTGGTGCTCAAGTCATTCGAGTCGTGGAGTCATTGGAGCTAGAGCTGGTGGAGTCATCCACGACCTTGAGGTCTATGTCAGTAAGACTAAATCAACCACGTTTTCCCGTATGTTGACATGGCTTTTCGGTCTTCAAGGGTAAGTTTCGAAAAGCCCCTCCCCTTACTGCATTACTAATAGATATATCCTAGCATTAGGGTTGTTCGCGTAGGAAAAATTATTGTTTTCAGACGCTAAACCCCTATAATTATCATTAGTTTCTCCTTCAATTGCAGAATTTTGGTTCTGGAACATATTCTATTGCGCTACTTCATAGTCCAAAAGTAAGGTCAAACCCATGTTTGTACTTTTACTTTCTTCCACTAAAACTTCCTTGAGAGAACATTCTTCTAAGGAAGCACCATATTAAGACAATACAAGCTTTGCATCCTTTGTTTGTGGAATTATATTCATAGTTTCCTAAGAATACACTACAAAGATTTATTATTCGTCACGATCTCGAATTATCAAAATATCAAGAAACTTGAACATGCAGAAACACTAGAAAAAGCGCGCGCGTTCTAGAGCTCGCCCCACAATCGCTGATATCCCTACACGTGGCGTCTAGGGAGTTCTTCGCGCGTTGTCCCCGGCATTTCCTGCGCGACGCGTGGTGCTTGGAGAGAAGGGTCACCGTCCTTTTTCCCTTTCTCTTTTAGATTCAAATACGAAAAATCCAATATTTTTTAAATGAATTGGCCAAACCGAGATCCGTTTTCACGGTTGTACTAGTCATGTCGAGATCTACAAAACTAGATCCCATGTTGAAAGATTTTGATGAAGTTTGATTTTGCACTGCCTTTTGATCCTACGTTGCACCGTCGTCGGTTGCGGTGCACGGCACGATGTTCTAGCGGTGTACGGTCGATGCACTGCATTTTTCTTCTGTATTGCACTGCCTTCGGTCGTGGTGTACGGAATGATGTCCTGGCAGTGCACTGTCGGGGCACTGCCTTTTTGTATTACATTGCACTGCCTTCGGACGCAGTGCACGGTGAGGTATTCTAGTAGTGTACTCATGCACTGCCTTTTTGTGTTGCGTTGTACTTCCTTCGGTCGCACTACACGGGACGATATCCTAGCAGTGCACCGGTTGTGCACTGCCTTCAGGCGCAGTGCACGGCGAGATATCCTAGCAGCGCACTACTCGTGCACTGCTTTTTTTTGTTGCGTTGCACTGCCTTTGGTCGCAGTGCATGGGACGATGTCCTGGCAGTGCACGAGTCATGCACTGCCTATTTATACTATGTTGCACTGCCTTCAGACGCAGTGCACGACGAGGTATCTTGCCTAGTATACTGGCTTGTTGTGTTGTGTTGCACTTTCTTCAGTCGCAGTGCATGAGACAATGTACTAGCAGTGCACCGGTTGTGCACTGACTGTTTATACTGTGTTGTACTGCCTTCGATCACAGTGCACCAGATGATCCAGTGGTAGTGCATAGTTTTTTTCTTTTTTTTTCACGGTGCACTACTCTTTTTGCATATACTGCTCACATATTTTTCGTCGTGAATATTTTCTGTACCAGGTGCGTCCAATAGCAGAATACCAGTACACGAGCAGAGCAACAGCATGGCCACATGGCAATCAAGGAGAGCAAGAGGGGCCTGTTGTGCGCATGTGCGTCCGGTCGCACGTTGCCGTCCTCTCTAGAGCGCGCGCGAGCGCTAGTCTTCCCCTTGAACATTTCACATATCATATAGTGTTGTTTCCACAAATCTTTAGATGTTACTTATACCTAAATGAGTATCTACTATTTCAATCAATAACTCTAATTTCTAAGGTTAACCCAGTAGAAGATTGTTTATGGACCATATGTATCTAATACATTACAATTATGATGTTTAGACATATCAACATGTTTTTGCTTTGTCCAATTTTCATAATTTTTGAAACATTTTCAACAGGTCCTTGTGCCAAAGTTATGAACTTGAATTCATAGTCACTTTTATCAAATCATGGAGAATTCGATATTCTTGCTAATTTACTATCCTCCTTGATTATGAAGGTCTTTGAACAATTCAAATAGTTTTAGGTTCATGTTTCATTAAGCAAATTTTCTTAAGTCCAAAATAAAGCTTATGAAATAATGATATCCACTAGATGTTGAATTGTAATCATCATGCATGGCATTCAACAATTTAATCCACAACTTGTTTTACCAGAATGCGGAGTTTCAGTCATCTCACCCAGTGAGGCATGTTTTGCATAAGTCATAAGATCATGTATCCAGCATGCTTACTGTTTCATCAGAATGAATCAAACCATTTTACTAAGTGTCATGTCATTATTTAGTTTGAATATCTTTTGGAAATTTTCATATGTTTCATATATTCTCAAACATTAAGACAAAGACCAGAATAACTTGTTCATAACCATAATGTGAATCATAAGATAAATCACTCATAGAAAAAGAACAACTGATTTGTATCTCATTTATATGAATAACGGTCTCGTAATAAGCAAGACACATTGATAAGGTTCACAATCTTGATTACAAAGTTTTTATTCAAATCCTAATGATAAAACTCGAGGGAAAGAGTGTCGTCGGCCATCAACCAGATTGCTTGCCGTCATCACGCCATAAGCGCCTCGTCCCATCCAGCAACTCTGAAGCAGAAGGTCATGTTTTTAAAATAAAACAAGAGCAAGTATCTAATACTTAGAAAACTGTATGAGTGTTTCATGGAAACATTTATAACTTGTATCTCATCATATATCTTCTTCATTGACAACATCCCGTACAATGGGCTCGAACTTGGTGGTCCTCAGCTTGGCTATGAAATCATGAAAGGTATATGATATACCCTTCATGATTTATAGTCTGTGACTGACAAGGGGTAACCTCGACAATTTCCATAGTTATGGACTTGAGTTTGATGGAAACAAGAGCGCTGGTGATTTTATCGGCCTGTCAGACAAGCAAGGGAGTCGAATCATGTCTGAGATTTATTGCAAAGAGATGATTACAAAGTTGCCGATTTGCTAGATGCAATCTAACTCACGACGGGTTGTGTCTACTCTAGACTACGGTGCCCTCTCCGCCGGATCCTCCCAGCCCTTATATGAGAGGTTGGGTCTCAAAGTCCAATACGGATCAGTTAGAAATTTGATTACAGCTACCCGACTATGTCGGTTCGTATTTCTATCTGGACCAACACGTCTTGTTCCTGGGCTTTGGATGCTTCCAGGACTCCTTATTTGCTTGTGGGCCTTGGGCGGTAGCTTAAGTACATACCATGTAATACTAATTATGGGAACATGATAAGTCATACCCATGTTAGTATCCTCCGAGACTCTATTCGAATTGTAGATTTGGTCCGAGTCTCATAGACATTTTAGGTGTTTGGGCCCAAAGATGTATTTGAGTAAACTTTTTTATTCATAGATACTTTTGACATGGGGATTTTGGTAACACATGTCTGGTGCATCCGGCGAATCGGGAACCAGTTAATTGCTCTTGGGCAAAGACATTGTGAACCTACTTAAAACTCAAGTCCCCGTACTTGAATTCGGTATACACTGGCATAATTCAGTATGGGTCGTAGAGGTCTTATCAAGTACTGAATTTCCTTCTCATATTTTGTGGGTACCCAATGTATCTATTAGAACTTTTCATCGTATCATGGATACAGATAATAACTAGTAGAGTGCATTCAGGTGCAATTACTAGGCCTCACAGGACAAATCCTGGGGTCTTACCTTCATGTTGAGAGACACGACATTCAGAGATATTATCGAGGCGAACGTGGCTCGAGAATTTTTGATATTTTATTGATTTCCTTGTTTGGCTGTTTGTAGCATCCCAATTGTCTAACAATTGTAATGCTACTTGTCCTAGTAAGATATTGGCTACTTCATATATATTATTGTTGCATCATAATTATATCATGCTCATGTCATCATGCCACCTTGCATTTGAGCATCATATAAAACCCTTTTTCTTTTGGTTCTTCTCTCACATGCATTATTAATTGTATTTGCCTCTTGATATTGTATTTGGCTATTGATATATTGTCTAAATGCCCAAGTTGAGTTGGGGGCATATCTTTTATTTCAATTCCATCACCTTTCTTTTCCACCACTTTATAATTCCACCATCCTACTAGACCATGAGCTTGTTTGTCTTTATTTTGGTTTTATCTAGCTCATGGGCAATAGGGTGGATCTAGTCCTTTAATTTCCTTTGCTTGGCTTTATTCCACTTCTTGGAAATACATAAGAATAATGCCATCATATTATTATTGTTTTCACAAAATAAATAATGGCATTATTATTTTTTGCATGGGCCATGCACAATTCTTCACCACCTTTTACTCCTTTGGTTTTTCTTTTGATTTTATGGATCCTATCTTGGGGAACCCTCTCCTACCATTCCACCATCGTCCTAGTCTCATCCATATCATTTCCTCTTATTTTTATTTCTCCATGCATGAACCATATGAGGCCTATTCCATCATTCCTTCTTTTTCTTTTCTTGGAATTCTCTTTCACTTTCATCTCATGATAATTCAAGCACTCATCATGTTCCACTTGGGTTAACCTTTTGCACAAGTTTTAACAATCTAAAAACCTAATAAAATCTAACCTAGCTACTCTCTTTATTTCTCCTCATAACCCTATTTTCTCCTAAACCCTAAGCCTCTCTCTCTCTCTCTACCATGACCACCATGCCAAGCCCTCTCTCTCCCTGGCCCACACCCCAGCCACTCCTCTCCCTAACCCTAGCAAGCCCTAACCCGAGCCCCATCTACCTAGCCGAGCTACCCCCTCTTCTTTCTCTCTTTCTCCACCGGCCGAGCTAGCCCCACCTGCCTGTCTCTCTCTCTCGACCCAGCCCCACCTGCAGCCCCTGCCGTGCCTACCAGCCCAAGGTCGAGCCCCAGCTCGAGCCAGCACGTGAGGGAGAAGAAAAAGGTGGCACCGAGGCCACCTTTATCTACCCCTGCCACGACTGCTTCTCCTCCCTCTCCCTCCTTTTTCCTCCTACCACACGACTCTCTGGGCTCGCCCAGATCTGCCCGAGCCGCCCCTCCTCTTCTCCTTCTTCCTCTCCGACCACAGCTCCTGCCGCCGCTCGCCGCCAGCACCACATCGTCCCCGATGTTCCGGCCGTTCAGCGTGACGTGGAGGTGGCCTGGAAGCTCGAGGAGGCTCCTCTACGACGCCCTGCACTCGCCGACTTGGACGAGAAGCTCCCAGGGTCGCCAGATCCTTGCCGCCCTGAAGAAACCCTAGCCGCCGGAGCGCCAGCGATCTCGCCGCTCCGTCGCTCCTCGCCCCGATCTGCGCCCGCCTTCGAGCCCGCGGTGAGCCCCTCTGTTCCCCTGACACGATCCGCCTCGCCGTACCGCCCTAGCCCCGCCGTTTGTTTCGTCGAACGCCCGCCGCGCGCCAGAGCTCGCCGGTGTCTGCAGCTTTTCCGCGCCGTAGCGATCTTAACTAGGCCCTCGCCATCCTCCTGACAGCTACCCGAGCCAGCGCACACCCACGTCTCGGGATCGATCCCCCGCTCCGCGCCGCGCGCCGAATTCTCGTCAGACCCGAAAGAAGAGAAACAGTACCAGGGCTGTGGTAGATTTTCATTAAGTCCCCTCTTTTTATTTTCATCTCAACCCGCGGTACCTCCTGGCCCACTAGGCAGCCGCCCTGGCAGTCTTGCATAAAGCCACTCCACTTTTCTCGCGCCGTAACCCGCGGTCCAGCGAGTCTCCACCTGTCAGCCTCAGCCATCTTCACCGCTGTCACGTGGGCCAGCGCCAGTTGGTCCACCTCGCAGACGCACGGGCTAGACCGAGACGCGGTGACAAAAAGTTTTCCCCGCGTGTGGCCCCAGTCAGCGCAAGGCCCACCCGTCAGTGGCTGTGGCTGGATCTGACTGAGTAAGAAAAGTATTTCCGGCTGACTATTTTTATTTAAACATTTTCCAAATTGATTTAAATTCAAATCCAATTCAGATTCAAATAATTTTTTAAAATACAAATCCAAATAATACATATAATATATGTTTTGGAATCAGAAAAATGTGAGGAATTCAAATATGCCCTTCAAAATATGCTTCGAACACTTTAAATTTCGAGATGATTAAAATTACAATAAAATGCCCCTTTTCCTTAATTAATTAGTAACTTTTGTTTTATAACTCCAAATTTGACAAATAATATGTCTAAATCGATCAGCGCGACGAGCCCGTTCTATCTATGCACTCCTTGTTCTGAATTGAAGCATGCATCATGTTGTTATTAAAAATCTGAACTGTTTATGACAATAAACTTGGTTAAATAAATAATAAAATGCTTTATTTCTTGTATCCACACCTCACCTTTGCCATGCTACTTTAATGCCATGTAAATTGTGCATCATTCATCATGGCATGCTTGGTTGCTTGTTGCATTTTAAATTCATATGCTTGTGCACTTTATTTATGTTGGCCCTTGTTTGTTTGGTTCTTCTTCGAATAGACGCCCAGCAGGAGAATTACCAGGAATCACAGGAGTACTACCCAGATCCATCTCTCGCTTCAACTGAGCTACCAGGCAAGCACTACCACATGCTTGCATACATACAATACCTATCGCCTTTATCTTATTCTTGCATCATTGAGTCGCGATTGCATTAAATTGAATCCCAAGTACTGCATAGCCTTTACTTTTAAACCCCACCGAAGCTTGTTCCTCCATCCCATGAGCCATTACTACAGGAGTTGTTTGAGCCATGTGAGTCGTAGAAAAGCATGTGTAGGGTATGTGAGTGTCTGAGGAATAACGAGGTACCTAAACAACATAACCTGAGTAGTAATGGGATAACTAATGAAAGAGGCACCGGTGAGCAATATCTGCTATTTGGTATTTCATGCTCACTTGTGTCCCGTAGGACCCCGAGTAATTGATTCCTGTTCCTTGACTATTCGCACTATCCACATCCGGGAGGCCTTATGGACCCCCCTGAGCCAGAGCTTGATTCCTTCTTATTTCTTGGGGCCACAATTAGTTTGGGGCTTTATTACTATCATGTACTTATGCCATGTTACTACTTTATTTAAGATTGTGCGAGGAGCACCTGTACTGTTTTGGATCGTGACACGTTTTCGCTGTATCGACAAGCCCAGTCACATTTTCGGGTTCCCAGTCGTTTACCGCCGTCCACACAAACCTTGGGTCCGTCTCGGAGCCGGCCAACTTCGTTGCGGGTAGCTTAATGGGGTGGCCCCCTAAAATACTTCTGAATCCTGTGATTGCTTTGTCGTGAATACCTCGTTGGGTTTTGATTTGGTTTTTCCGAGGTTGATCGAGTGTGTGTTGCTATTCGTGCACCCCTGCAGGGTAAATCTTTCTGAAAGCCGTGTCCGCGGTTATGGACGACTTGGAGCACAGTTTCTCGATCATAGACAAGTATAACTAAAGTACAGCTTTTAATTTGACTAAGTACTTGACTAGTAAATAGTGCAATACTCATGGAATGGTTAATAAAACTGCCAACGGATGATGGGGGGTTGTTCGTCCACTTCCTCGTTGGTAAGCGAGGAGGAGGATGGATCTGTTAATTATACTGTTATAACTGTTGTTCTTAATTCACGGACATCTGCCTATCATTGGTTAGGCGGATGGTTAGCGGTTATCTGTAGAATTGTTAGGTATTATTTTTGCTGCAATTGCGTCACCCCAGGTTGTGTCCCCTTTAGCGGCATAAAGACTTGCTGAGTACCCCTAGGGTCTCACATGATAAATTGTTTGATTCAGATGAACAGGTGTACCCGCAAGATGGATACTGGGTGGAAGAGACAGATGATGTTGGCAACGATCATTCGGTGTAGAGATTCCGGGAACGGGGATCCGCGAGATCTGTGGGCGAGATGTGTTTATTTATGGGGCATCTTATGCCAATTTGCTTCTTATCCGTACTCGGATCTTGTTTTCCGCTTCCGCCTGATACTCTGATGTGTAATGTATGAGGAGATATCCTAAATTATTTTATCTATCTAGGACATTTGGATCTTGTCGTATGGCATTGCAATATTTCTATTTCTTTTAGATGGAATGGCTCTGAGGACTGTTGTATGTGGCTTGCATACATACTCATTTGTGTATGTAGTTAATCCCTTCGCCTGCCGATTACGCCGCTCGTTCTTGTCCCGTTGTCTAAAAGTGGTTAGGACGGCTGAAAGGTCTACCGTGAGTGGCCCTGGGCCCCACCGTACTATTTTAACCACTTTCGTTCATCCAGGCATTAACTAAGAGCGTAATTCACCGAGGTAGTTACACTGTTAGAATTGCTGAAGTTGTCAGCTTGTTTATTTATCTTGTGTTTAGCACTCCTGATGGGAGTAACCGTTTTAGGATAAAATTGTAATGCTCATAGGTTTTTATCGTCTCTGTTGGAGGATTTTTAATTTTAATCTATCGGGTGCGCGGCCAGCACTACCGATGGGACTAGCCCCAGAGGCTACAGTCGAATATTTGTATTCAAGTGTAGGCTCAAGTTTTTTGTTTTCTTTGTTGCCATCTTTGAAGTAGTTTTCATTTTTTTTCTATCAGGTGTGCGGTCAGTGCTCCGATGGGAGTAGCCCCCGAGGCTACAGTCGAATATTTATATTAGAATGTAGGCTCAAGTCTTTATCATTCTGAGGAAATGTTTCAGCTCAGGTCTTCTTTTTCTAGTATTTTATCGGGTGTGCGGTCAGCGGTCCCGATGGGAGTAGCCCCAAGGCTACAATAAAATATTTATATTTGAGTATAGGCCCAAGTCTTTTATCTGAGGAATTATTTTGACTCGGGTCTTGAAGCTACATTCCTAGGTTCTTTTAATGCATTCGGAGTTTTTTCCATTGCTTTTCATAACGTCATTGTTGACGATGATGGCGTGCATTAGTTACGTACCAATACTCCTGATGGGACGTTTCAGTGGTGAGTCCATGACACAGCTTGATGACGCGTGGGGCCGTGTCAGCCGTGAGTTTGACCGCATGATCCCACGTTTGCATGGGAATCGAGGCACCACATGGTTTTCTCTAAAATTACCACAATAATTAATTCTCATTATTGTTGATCCTTTTTCTACTATGGATATGTGGTGTCATTAGGTTTCATCGTGGCGCCATGTCTTCTGGATCTAACGGTCCTGGATATGTGAAGATTGCCTTATAAGCGCAGAGGGGTGAATTTTTTACTGCTCATCCCATCCTCTGCCGCTAGTCTTCGTCTTCCTTGTGCTTTGTCTCATTCTGCATGGTTGTTGTCCTTGCTTTTTCACTTAGCTTCTTGTGCGCAATCTCCTGCAACTTCATCGCCTTGGGCAGGAGCAAGGGCGCTTCCTCCACTGTTGATGCTACCGCCGTCAAGCTGTGGTCCATTGGGTGGGAACCCTCAAGGTGCTCTACACGAGAGTTGCGTGATGCCCGCAAGCTTGGCATGCTCACCGATAACTCCTTCAAGGTGCCAGGTGATGAAGCAATTCCTGCACCCGAACAGGGATGGCGGGTAATGTTCTTGTCCTTTCTCTTCCTTCCCATGAGTTCCTTCATGGGCTCCTATTTGTTTACAGCGTGTATCTTTATTAGCTCATGCCAAACTCCATCCTCCATATCGCTGTCTTCATCACTCTTTGCGAGAGTTTCCTCGAGATTCATCCCTACTAGGGCCTATGGAAACACTTTTTCGGTGTCCGTAGAAATGCCACCAATATTGTTTTCCATGAGGTAGGTGGTGCTATAATCTCCATCCACGCAGATGTTGATTACTTTGATCTAAAGCTTGCAGATTCTATCCAAGGTTGCCGATATAAGTGGTTTTATATCAAGGATTAGCAGGTTGAGGGTCAATCCTTCGGGTTAGCACCCTTTGACCTGAATAAAACCTACTGAAGGCTTAGTTCCTAGGAACAGCACCCAAGTGCGGAGGTGAAGAAGGAGATCAAGCAGTTGCTGGACTGGATTGAGCAGTTACGCACCCGAGCTGGGCAAGAACTGTGAGGTGTGCAAATCATTGCATATTTCCTTCGGATCCGCATCCAACCTATTCAAGCTAGATTATCGGGTATGTGGGCAAATTTTTGGAAGAGGTACTCGATGAGGATCTCCGCATAAAATTTGCCCATTATTGATCTTGAGAAAAGGATGAGATCCTTCACCACACTCATGAAGAAGGAGGTTGTGACATCAGAGTGTCGGGTCAAGCCTTATGGCAAGAAGAACCTATTCCTAATGTAATTTCGCTTCCTCGGTTCTTAATTTGTCTGCTTTTGCCTTTTCTTGATCTCATTTTTGCTTGTATGGTCTTGTTTCTTTCATAGGGTCATGATCATCTAGATTCTCTTCCCCCTTTGCCTGAAAAGGGGAGATGCCTGATACTACAACGGTATCCAAAGAATTTGTTGAAGATGATGTTGTCAGGGATATTGAGGAACATGATAAAAACTCTATTTCCCACTCCTCACGTACTCACACCGAAGTCGTTCCTTCCATGAATTCTGATTCCTTTAGGGTTGTTTCTAGCCAAGGAAAAAATGAAACGCGAAGAGATGGATGTCCAAGATGTCATAGATTCTGATGATTCTAGTGGCTCAAAGCTAAAACTGGTTCAACCACTCAGAGCATCTCCTCCAAGGAAAAGGGGTCTTCTTCGATTTGCTCAAAGTATAGGCTTGTAAGTACTCATCCTTGTTATTTTTCTTCCAAAACATTCCTTTGTTATACTCTTTTTACCAAAATCTCTTTGTTCTTTGGGTTAGTGGTAATGAGGAGGAGAAAACCTCTCCAAGATTTCGCATTACCGATGCAACTGATGGGGCAGATGATATGGTTGGGTCACCCATTAGAATGACGGATCTAGTGAACCCGCAAGGAGAGACTACGGCTAACCTGACCATGAAAGATCCTGAGGTGACTCCCAAAGCTCCTCCTCACAAGAAGTCTAAAGATGTTGGCAAAGGCATAGTCATATTAAAGAACCTAGCCGAGCCTGATATGAGTCATGTAAGTGGTGCCACCTTTTTATTTTTCATGTCGTGTTTTTCTATGCATCCCCCGAGTGTGTTGAGCCTATTTTTATTTATTTCAGTCGATAATGCACAAGATGGTCGAAATGGCCACTCGGTTTATAAAGATTCAACATGAAGCTTCTGCTGCCAAAGGTATTCTACTTTTTGCCTTTAATATTCATGTGAATTTTTTCTCCTATAGTTTTTCTTATTGAATAACTTCATCTATTATTGTAGCTACTGCTACTGCGTCTGAGATTATTCATGAAAATGCCTTGAAGCGTACGGATGATCTCGAAGCTAAACTGAAGGTCGATGAGGCGGAACTCGAAAAATCTCGAGCAGCCACTAAATTTGTGGTGGAGAAGCAGGAAGCCAAAGCTGCTACTATGGCAGGACAGGAAGAAAATCTTCGGAAGAGGATCAATAAGCTAAACTCGTCCCTGACTAGTGTTTTTTTATCTTGTCATGTAACTTCATCAGCTGTGTACACGTAATTCTCGTGCCTCCTTTCTATGTGCAGAGGTCACCAATTACTCGGGCTCCCTGGTTGAGGACCAATGCGTTGATCCTCTATCGGATGCTCTGAGAATTTTGGAGGGAAATAGTGTTCGTGGCCGCAACCTTATGATCCGCTCCTATCGTGCGTTCAAGAGGCTTCACGCAGAGATCTTCCCAAACAAGGATGCCCCGCTAGACCTCAACGCCTTGACCTAGGTTTTTAATGCTGATCCAAATCCACTTGTTGGGTATGGGTTGGTTCACGCGAAGTGGCGCAGAAATTGCAATGGTCCTAGTTTTTGCATACATACTCATTTGTGTATGTAGTTGATCCCTTCGCCTGCCGATTACGCCGCTCGTTCTTGTCCCGTTGTCTGAAAGTGGTTAGGACGACTGAAAGGTCTACCGTGAGTGGCCCTGGGCCCCACCGTACTATTTTAACCACTTTCGTTCATCCAGGCATTAACTAAGAGAGTAATTCACCGAGGTAGTTACACTGTTAGAATTGCTGAAGTTGTCAGCTTGTTTATTTATCTTGTGTTTAGCACTCCTGATGGGAGTAACCGTTTTAGGATACAATTGTAATGCTCATAGGTTTTTATCGTCTCTGTTGGAGGATTTTTAATTTTAATCTATCGGGTGCGCGGCCAGCACTACCGATGGGACTAGCCCCCGAGGCTACAGTCGAATATTTGTATTCAAGTGTAGGCTCAAGTTTTTTGTTTTCTTTGTTGCCATCTTTGAAGTAGTTTTCATTTTTTTTCTATCAGGTGTGCGGTCAGTGCTCCGATGGGAGTAGCCCCCGAGGCTACAGTCGAATATTTATATTAGAATGTAGGCTCAAGTCTTTATCATTCTGAGGAAATGTTTCAGCTCAGGTCTTCTTTTTCTAGTATTTTATCGGGTGTGCGGTCAGCGGTCCCGATGGGAGTAGCCCCAAGGCTACAATAAAATATTTATATTTGAGTATAGGCCCAAGTCTTTTATCTGAGGAATTATTTTGACTCGGGTCTTGAAGCTACTTTCCCAGGTTCTTTTAATGCATTCGGAGTTTTTTCCATTGCTTTTCATAACGTCATTGTTGACGATGATGGCGTGCACTAGTTACGTACCAATACTCCTGATGGGACGTTTCAGTGGTGAGTCCATGACACAACTTGATGACGCGTGGGGCCGTGTCAGCCGTGAGTTTGACCGCATGATCCCACGTTTGCATGGGAATCGAGGCACCACATGGTTTTCTCTAAAATTACCACAATAATTAATTCTCATTATTGTTGATCCTTTTTCTACTATGGATATGTGGTGTCATTAGGTTTCATCGTGGCGCCATGTCTTCTGGATCTAACGGTCCTGGATATGTGAAGATTGCCTTATAAGCGCAGAGGGGTGAATTTTTTACTGCTCATCCCATCCTCTGCCGCTAGTCTTCGTCTTCCTTGTGCTTTGTCTCATTCTGCATGGTTGTTGTCCTTGCTTTTTCACTTAGCTTCTTGTGCGCAATCTCCTGCAACTTCATCGCCTTGGGCAGGAGCAAGGGCGCTTCCTCCACTGTTGATGCTACCGCCGTCAAGCTGTGGTCCATTGGGTGGGAACCCTCAAGGTGCTCTACACGAGAGTTGCGTGATGCCCGCAAGCTTGGCATGCTCACCGATAACTCCTTCAAGGTGCCAGGTGATGAAGCAATTCCTGCACCCGAACAGGGATGGCGGGTAATGTTCTTGTCCTTTCTCTTCCTTCCCATGAGTTCCTTCATGGGCTCCTATTTGTTTACAGCGTGTATCTTTATTAGCTCATGCCAAACTCCATCCTCCATATCGCTGTCTTCATCACTCTTTGCGAGAGTTTCCTCGAGATTCATCCCTACTAGGGCCTATGGAAACACTTTTTCGGTGTCCGTAGAAATGCCACCAATATTGTTTTCCATGAGGTAGGTGGTGCTATAATCTCCATCCACGCAGATGTTGATTACTTTGATCTAAAGCTTGCAGATTCTATCCAAGGTTGCCGATATAAGTGGTTTTATATCAAGGATTAGCAGGTTGAGGGTCAATCCTTCGGGTTAGCACCCTTTGACCTGAATAAAACCTACTGAAGGCTTAGTTCCTAGGAACAGCACCCAAGTGCGGAGGTGAAGAAGGAGATCAAGCAGTTGCTGGACTGGATTGAGCAGTTACGCACCCGAGCTGGGCAAGAACTGTGAGGTGTGCAAATCATTGCATATTTCCTTCGGATCCGCATCCAACCTATTCAAGCTAGATTATCGGGTATGTGGGCAAATTTTTGGAAGAGGTACTCGATGAGGATCTCCGCATAAAATTTGCCCATTATTGATCTTGAGAAAAGGATGAGATCCTTCACCACACTCATGAAGAAGGAGGTTGTGACATCAGAGTGTCGGGTCAAGCCTTATGGCAAGAAGAACCTATTCCTAATGTAATTTCGCTTCCTCGGTTCTTAATTTGTCTGCTTTTGCCTTTTCTTGATCTCATTTTTGCTTGTATGGTCTTGTTTCTTTCATAGGGTCATGATCATCTAGATTCTCTTCCCCCTTTGCCTGAAAAGGGGAGATGCCTGATACTACAACGGTATCCAAAGAATTTGTTGAAGATGATGTTGTCAGGGATATTGAGGAACATGATAAAAACTCTATTTCCCACTCCTCACGTACTCACACCGAAGTCGTTCCTTCCATGAATTCTGATTCCTTTAGGGTTGTTTCTAGCCAAGGAAAAAATGAAACGCGAAGAGATGGATGTCCAAGATGTCATAGATTCTGATGATTCTAGTGGCTCAAAGCTAAAACTGGTTCAACCACTCAGAGCATCTCCTCCAAGGAAAAGGGGTCTTCTTCGATTTGCTCAAAGTATAGGCTTGTAAGTACTCATCCTTGTTATTTTTCTTCCAAAACATTCCTTTGTTATACTCTTTTTACCAAAATCTCTTTGTTCTTTGGGTTAGTGGTAATGAGGAGGAGAAAACCTCTCCAAGATTTCGCATTACCGATGCAACTGATGGGGCAGATGATATGGTTGGGTCACCCATTAGAATGACGGATCTAGTGAACCCGCAAGGAGAGACTACGGCTAACCTGACCATGAAAGATCCTGAGGTGACTCCCAAAGCTCCTCCTCACAAGAAGTCTAAAGATGTTGGCAAAGGCATAGTCATATTAAAGAACCTAGCCGAGCCTGATATGAGTCATGTAAGTGGTGCCACCTTTTTATTTTTCATGTCGTGTTTTTCTATGCATCCCCCGAGTGTGTTGAGCCTATTTTTATTTATTTCAGTCGATAATGCACAAGATGGTCGAAATGGCCACTCGGTTTATAAAGATTCAACATGAAGCTTCTGCTGCCAAAGGTATTCTACTTTTTGCCTTTAATATTCATGTGAATTTTTTCTCCTATAGTTTTTCTTATTGAATAACTTCATCTATTATTGTAGCTACTGCTACTGCGTCTGAGATTATTCATGAAAATGCCTTGAAGCGTACGGATGATCTCGAAGCTAAACTGAAGGTCGATGAGGCGGAACTCGAAAAATCTCGAGCAGCCACTAAATTTGTGGTGGAGAAGCAGGAAGCCAAAGCTGCTACTATGGCAGGACAGGAAGAAAATCTTCGGAAGAGGATCAATAAGCTAAACTCGTCCCTGACTAGTGTTTTTTTATCTTGTCATGTAACTTCATCAGCTGTGTACACGTAATTCTCGTGCCTCCTTTCTATGTGCAGAGGTCACCAATTACTCGGGCTCCCTGGTTGAGGACCAATGCGTTGATCCTCTATCGGATGCTCTGAGAATTTTGGAGGGAAATAGTGTTCGTGGCCGCAACCTTATGATCCGCTCCTATCGTGCGTTCAAGAGGCTTCACGCAGAGATCTTCCCAAACAAGGATGCCCCGCTAGACCTCAACGCCTTGACCTAGGTTTTTAATGCTGATCCAAATCCACTTGTTGGGTATGGGTTGGTTCACGCGAAGTGGCGCAGAAATTGCAATGGTCCTAGTTTTTGCATACATACTCATTTGTGTATGTAGTTGATCCCTTCGCCTGCCGATTACGCCGCTCGTTCTTGTCCCGTTGTCTGAAAGTGGTTAGGACGACTGAAAGGTCTACCGTGAGTGGCCCTGGGCCCCACGTACTATTTTAACCACTTTCGTTCATCCAGGCATTAACTAAGAGCGTAATTCACCGAGGTAGTTACACTGTTAGAATTGCTGAAGTTGTCAGCTTGTTTATTTATCTTGTGTTTAGCACTCCTGATGGGAGTAACCGTTTTAGGATACAATTGTAATGCTCATAGGTTTTTATCGTCTCTGTTGGAGGATTTTTAATTTTAATCTATCGGGTGCGCGGCCAGCACTACCGATGGGACTAGCCCCCGAGGCTACAGTCGAATATTTGTATTCAAGTGTAGGCTCAAGTTTTTTGTTTTCTTTGTTGCCATCTTTGAAGTAGTTTTCATTTTTTTTCTATCAGGTGTGCGGTCAGTGCTCCGATGGGAGTAGCCCCCGAGGCTACAGTCGAATATTTATATTAGAATGTAGGCTCAAGTCTTTATCATTCTGAGGAAATGTTTCAGCTCAGGTCTTCTTTTTCTAGTATTTTATCGGGTGTGCGGTCAGCGGTCCCGATGGGAGTAGCCCCAAGGCTACAATAAAATATTTATATTTGAGTATAGGCCCAAGTCTTTTATCTGAGGAATTATTTTGACTCGGGTCTTGAAGCTACTTTCCCAGGTTCTTTTAATGCATTCGGAGTTTTTTCCATTGCTTTTCATAACGTCATTGTTGACGATGATGGCGTGCACTAGTTACGTACCAATACTCCTGATGGGACGTTTCAGTGGTGAGTCCATGACACAACTTGATGACGCGTGGGGCCGTGTCAGCCGTGAGTTTGACCGCATGATCCCACGTTTGCATGGGAATCGAGGCACCACATGGTTTTCTCTAAAATTACCACAATAATTAATTCTCATTATGGTTGATCCTTTTTTTACTATGGATATGTGGTGTCATTAGGTTTCACCGTGGCGCCATGTCTTCTGGATCTAACGGTCCTGGATATGTGAAGATTGCCTTATAAGCGCAGAGGGGTGAATTTTTTACTGCTCATCCCATCCTCTGCCGCTAGTCTTCGTCTTCCTTGTGCTTTGTCTCATTCTGCATGGTTGTTGTCCTTGCTTTTTCACTTAGCTTCTTGTGCGCAATCTCCTGCAACTTCATCGCCTTGGGCAGGAGCAAGGGCGCTTCCTCCACTGTTGATGCTCTGAGAATTTTGGAGGGAAATAGTGTTCGTGGCCGCAACCTTATGATCCGCTCCTATCATGCGTTCAAGAGGCTTCACGCAGAGATCTTCCCAAACAAGGATGCCCCGCTAGACCTCAACGCCTTGACCTAGGTTTTTAATGCTGATCCAAATCCACTTGTTGGCTATGGGTTGGTTCACGCGAAGTGGCGCAGAAATTGCAATGGTCCTAGCTTTGGCGCATGGCGACAAGGTCGATTGGGATAAGGTTAGATCCTCACTCTCAGTCACCATCTCAGGCGAAGAGGTCAACCTCGAGCCATATTTTATGAAAGTTAAGAAGTTCTCTAGGGAGCTCCTTGATATATCCGAGGAAGAAGATTTTGCCCTTACTGTGCGTTTCTCAAAAAAATCCGGCTGCTTCTCCATCTGCCAAAGCGTCGGTTGCTGCTCATTTGATTAGTACTCTTGCGGCTACTAGTGGTGCCACTTAGATTTTTGTCTAGTTTGTCTGTTGTTGAACTATCTGTAATGAAGTTGGTTTCATGTATATTGTTTCTAGTCCTTTGGAGAATATTGATATTTTGTATCCCTGGGTGATCTGACAAGTTGAACTATTCAATCCATCTGATTGATTTTTCTTGCTGATTACTTTTTTGCATTTCCTGTTTTCAAAATTCATCTGACTTGCCTAGTTCTTCGATTATCCCTGATCCACTTGTTGCTCCTATTCCGTCAGGTTCTCCTGCTCCTTCGGGGCAATGAACTTCCCAATATGAAAAGGATATGCCCACCAATGTTACGATAATCACCCGATATGTTGACCCATCGATGTACTCTTATAAGATCCACCACATCATACAATGGGAAGGGGAACTTCGGGTGATAAAATCTCAGGTAGACATTTCCCTCTGCAAATCGAAGAAATCCATGTCACAAGAGGAATATCTCTTTATGGAAATTTTGAGGGCGAGCAAAAATATGTTATGTGAGTTTCTAGTAGAGCCCCGAGTATGTGAATCTTCTTAGGTTTCATTTATATAGAGTAACTTTGTCTGCTCCAGGCATTCGATTAAGTATGGTGGAGGAGTCGCAACGTCTTAAAGCTTCGATGAGTACTCTGATGGATGCTTCGTCGGGTGCTGGTATAGATTTCTAAACTGGCCACCGATGGGGGTTTACTCATTGCTTCAAGATCGGGTGTTGGAGGTTGGGGAATTCACCGAGTGTTGTCGCTCTGCTTTGTCGATGGTGTATAATGCTATGTTTTCCAGAGACCCATAGCCACAGGTCCTAGCCGCATGGATGCCAAAGTTCCAGCATGGTGAAGCGATCCACCACTTTATCAAGCTTCAACTTATTGTGGGTGCCTAGGTTGTCCTTGCTTAGGTGCACATTCATCATCTGATGCTAGGTCTAGATGTTGTGTTGGAGAGTCTTCCGTCTTCCTCGTATGGTGGTGATGTGGCCATGGCAACTCACTATGCGGATGCCCGTAAATCTGCCATCTGAATTATACGCTGGTGCCTTGACGCGGACCAAGCTTTCTTTCTAAATTTTGCCGTATAGTTAGGACAGGTACCTAGTGAAGAAAGGACATATGAACTATGTAAAATATGTGTATGTATTAGCCTAAAGTATAACTATTGTTTATTTGTAAATTGATGTGTTTTTTCCAAAGGCATTGTGGTTTCGTCTTGGGCGATACCTTTTCGTTAGCCTAATACCCATTGGGCTGGAATAGCTACTTGGGTCAAAGTGTGTTTTGGACGTATTTCATGGCGGGGCCAAAGAATTTTTTTAATTTGCACTGAGTAGGGAAGCCCCCGAGTATTGGAGTATGATCATGTAACAATTTATTCGACCGAGCCCCCCAGTCTCGGGTGTAACATAAAGTAGAGTAATGAAGAGTAAACTCGGTTGAGAGAACTTAGCTTTATTAATATCAGGTACGAAGATACATGTTTTGGCGTAATCGTCTGGCCGTTGGCCTTATTGGAAGTAAACGTAGTTCTTTTGGCTAAGTAGCCTGGCCGTTGGCCTTATTGTAAGTAAATTGCAGAAAATAAATATCCTAGGCGTAGATACATCGCAGCTGCGCAATGTTCCACAAGTTGGAGTACTTACTCTAGTCTTCTTGTCTTGGAGGCGATATCAGTATGACGCCAGCTCCTGCTCCTTTAGTTCTTTTGGACCTGTCAAAATACATTGTCCATGCACTCGACAAGTCCGAGGGACCTGCACTTTTAAATTCCATCCACTCTGAGATAAAGTCAGGAAGAACCTGAGATTTTATTGTTTTTCATTTCTCATACATGATATCTCGAGGGGATAGCTCGATGCCCCATAGAAAGACACGCCCTATTTCTTCGGGGTTGTTGAGGGTGTCGGAGAGGGGAACTTCGTTGACCACCACTATTGGATGCTCGGAGAAATAATGGCACAGCTTTCACGTTGCCATGAAGACACCATACGCTTCTGGTAGTGCAGGTACATTTGTTTGGACGGAGATAGTACCTCGCTAAGGTAGTAGACCGGATGTTGGACACCATGGGTTTTTCCTTCTTCGGGTCGTTCGATGACCAGTACTGTGCTAACCACCTGGTTGGTGGCCACGATGTATAGCAGTAGTGGTTCCTTTTAGTTGGGTGACACCAAGACATGTGATGTCAAGAGTGTTTTCTTGAAGTTTTCAAACGCTCGCTAGGCTTCGTCGGTCCACTTGAAGGTGTCCAATTTCTTCAGCGGTGCATAGAATGGTGGTGCTTTTTCTCCCAATCGAGCGATGAATCATCTTAGTGCCACCATGCGCCTAACCAACCGATGGACGCCTCATAGGTTTGTTGGCTTCTTCATGGTTAGGATTGCCTGTATTTTCTCCAGGTTTGCTTCTATTCCCCTGGCCAACACGAGATACTCGAGGAGTTGCCTGGTAGGGACTCCAAATGAGCACTTCATTGGGTTGAGCTTGATGCAGTGTTTATCGATATTGTCGAATGTTTCACGTAGATCATTGATAAAGGTCAACTCTTGCCTTGTTGTAATTACAACGTCATGTATGTAGACCTGGACATTTCTCCCGATTTGGTTTCCCAGGAAGTTTTGCATCATCCACTGGTAGATGGCACCCGTGTTTTTTTAGCCTAAAGGGCATTGTAGTGTAGCAGAATACTCGATATGGTGTGATAAATGTTGTCTTGTCTTGGTCTTCTTCTTTCATCCTAATCTGGTGGTATCTAGAGTATGCGTTTGGGAAAGAAAGACATTCGCACCCAGCGGTTGCATCGATGATTTGATCGATTGAGTGGAAAGTGATCCTTCGGACAATGCTTGTTCAGTGTGGTGAAGTAGATACACATGCGTAGTTCCACCATATTTTTCTTTGGCACACACACTGGGTTGGAAACCATTTTTCTTTTTTGATTTCCTTGATGAATTTTGTGTCGAGTAGGCGATGAAGTTATTTTCCAATGGCCTTGGGTATTGGCTCCGCGAAGTGGCGAAGGTATTGTTTTACTGGTCGTGCGTTGAGGTAGATGTTGAGTGTGTGCTTAGCTAGTTCCCTAGGGATTCCTGGCATGTCATAAGGGGCTCATGCGAAAAAATTCCCAACGCTCACATAGGAACTCGATGAGAACTCTTTCCTATGCGGGACTGAGGTTAGAGGCCACATGCGTTGTTTTCTTCGGGTCCGTCAGATCGACCTGCACTTCCTTTGTGTCCATTGCTGCATCGAAGGATTGGTCGGGTATGGGACTTGTTGCTTCTGGCATAAAATCGTGTTCGTTAGTGATTGAGCTGGGCGAACTCCGTTTCCATGCTAAAGGACTCGTAGATATTGTTGAACTCTCAGTCGTAGTTGTCTCAGTGAGCGAAGCTTCCTCTGATGGATATGATTCCATTGGTGATAGCATCTTCATCATGAGGTACACATAATGTGTTACCGCCATGAATCTTGCAAATGTTGGGCATCCCGGGATTGCGTGGTACTACGATGGTTAGTCCATAACCTCGAACTCGATTTTTTCTTGCCTAAAATTTTCTTGGGTTCCAAAAACAACATCAAGGTAGATCTTTCCTAGAGGAACCTTGGCTTTGTCGGGGATGATGTCGTGGAAGGAGGTGTCATTTGGAGCTAGGTTGGTGAGAGATCAATTCATCACGCGTAGTGTATTGGCATAGTGGATGTTGATACTGCTTCCCGCGTCCATGAAGATGTTGCTCATGTCAAACCCGCCTATTTGTGCCTCAACTATCAATGCCAAATAACCCGGTCGAGTAACCCGTAGGGGGTGATCAGCTCTGCTGAAGGTGATTTCCTGCTCAGACCAATGGAGGTACTTGGGTGTTGGTGGTGGTGTCCTTACTGCCATGTTAACTTGTCGAGTGATCAGTTTTTGCATTCTTTTGGATGGTCGCCCTTTCTGTATCATGTGCATTGCCCCCCTGGATCACGGGTACTCATCCATCTACCCTCTATTTTCATTGGGTTCCTACTGGATCACTGCGACTGCTGGAGGTGGTCCTGGTGTTGGTGGTGGTGCATTTAGTGCTAGTGCCCCAGGGGCGGCATTGTATCCCTAGTTCATTGCTTCGGCCACCTTAATGTTGAATGCTTGATCGAGCCACGGGAAGGTGTGACAATCTTTCATGAGATGATTTGATCGCCTCCTCCCTTCGGAGTCGACGTATTAGTGCATGTGACATGGTCCATCTAACATCTGCACAGCTGGTATTGGGGCTTCCCTTGGCTGTTGTGGTCGGTACTGCTGTGTCGTCCCACTTGGTCCTCCCTTGTCTCGATTGCTTCGATATCCTTTGTTGTGGTTATGGCTTCTGCGGTTGAACTCATTGATGTAACCATCCGCAATGTGGCTTGGCCCTCCATAGCCGTCGTAGTTACGTAGTCTCCTATTGTCATTGTTTCGCCTGTCACGACCTTTTTCGGGTGAGAGACCCTGCTTGTTGTTTACTGTGTCCCTGTCGTCGGCCCATCAATTCGCCATGTCCATCAGTAGGGACATCGTCTTCAGATTAACCCAACCAATATCCTCTATGAATTCTTTTCGACATAGACCGTCGTTGAAGGCATCAATCACCCTGTTGTTGGAGATATCTTCGGCTAAGTTTTTAATAATGTTCAACTGATGTATGAACGCGCATACTAATTCTCCTGATTTTTCCTTGCACGCCCTCAGCTCCTCGATGGATGCAGCTTGCTTGAATGTGAATTTGATGTTTTGGATTAACTTTTCCTCTAGGTCACCCCAGCTGCTGTTTGATTCCTCACGTAACTTCCGTAGCCAGGACCGTGCGGTTCCGGTTAGGTGCAACTATAAGCTCTGCATAGCTGTGTCTTTTGATCCCCCCTAGAAGTTTCACTGTTTGCAAATAATCGGCCAACCATGCTTTTGGCTCTTAGAGGCCATCGTACTTTTGATGATCGTGCGGCAATTTGAAATCCTTAGGTACTGGCGTCTTGCAAAACCAATGGGTAAAGAAATTTTCACTACATGCTTCAAGGTCATCCTTGCTTTTCTCGTATGAGTATCTTCTACGCCTTTCCTGAGCTTTATCAATTTTTCTTTGCATGATGTCATCCCTTGCATCGCAATCGTGCGGATAGCGTGCGTGGTACGGTGACCTGGATCTTCGGGTGTTTACCACCTGCTGAGGGTTGCTGCCATGACGCGATGATCTGTTAGATTGCTGGGCAATCTCCTGGTCTCCCTTTGTGAGTGTTGCCCCGACCATGCCAAGACTCATTAGGGAGGAGAGATGGATAGCTGTGTGTGGATCATCGACCATCGATTAAGTTGTGAGAAGATAGGTTTGAGATGCGATGAGGGAGGCTTGCATCGTTTTAGCCCTAATATGGCCCGCTAAATCCACGGACATGAATGACAGATTCAGGTCTCGGGTGATGTCGCGTATGTCAGCTTCGGGTATATTGTTCAGCCGAAAGGCACCCCTTCCTGGTTGTGATCATCCTGCAATGCTTCCGGAGTTGCGAGTGAAGCTGAGTTGCGCTCACCGCATGCTTGATTCATCGGCTCTTCTTATCCTCTCTTCTAGGTACCTTGAAGGAGGCACTGGTATGCCATTAAGTCGTCGTGGTTGATGTCTGTCACCATGGGTACTACACCCGAGATGGCATTTCTTGCTTTCTCCCAGGAAGCTGGTGGAAGCAGAACAACTATGCATTCACCATCGCATACTTCGCCTCCTCATTGGACGGCGTGGTTTTTTGGTGGTGGTTCTGATCCATTCTTGTGTGGAGTTGTATCATGTTATAAAAGAATATCATTAGGCCAGATGATTGGGTTACCGTTTTCTTCATGTTCTTCTAAGGTTCCTTCCTCTTCTCCTGTTGCTCCTATGATCACGCACACCTGGTGGTGCTCCATGTATGATTTGTTGTTGCGATTGTTGAAGCTGTAGGAGACACTGTCCTGGGGACGAGTGAGATCCTATAGGTTTTGCTCTGGGTATGAATCTGCTTTTTTAATTCTGGAGTTGTTGTTTTCCCTAGATCCGCCATTTGTCGGGTCCATCGAGACGGGTGATGGAGTTTCAGAGTCAGATCCAAAGGAGAGGCCTTCATAGAGATCGTTCAGGTCCCCCATATTTGCGGCGTGGCCGTTGTTGTCTTCGACGCTTGTCGGGTGCGAGGTGGACCTTTTAGTGGAGCCGATAGAAGATATTGGTGTTGCCTCAGGTGCTATGATTGTATCTAACGGACCCAAGAAGATCACATCCGAAAGGTAGAGAACTTTCTCTGTTCCAACGTGAAAGTGGAGGTTTCCGATCATGAGATATGTCTCCTCATGAAAAAATTCTGGTAGAGGGGTGGGTAGGCGGGAATCAATATTGACGGGATCATGATGGATCTCTATGAAGGCCTCTCCTAGTTGTTGCTTGGTGAGGTTGAAGCCACCGAATTCATGACTCCAGTGCCAAAGTTCCCATAGACGGTGCCACTTGACGAGGGGTAACCTCGACAATGTCCATAGTTATTGTGAGATCCAGGCACATGGCTTAATAGGATACCCATATCAACAAGTTGCAACTTCTTTTCCGGAAGCTCATTCGAAAAGAACTCTAAGGTTAAGCGTGCTTGGCCTAGAGCAATTCTAGGATGGGTGACCGACCGGGAAGTGGGTAACCGGGTGCGCACGAGTGAGGACAAAGTGCGTAGAAAAGACTAGTGTTGGTCTGTGGGGCCAGTCTAGATATCCTATTAAGCTGCTAGGAGTGACACCCTTCGGGCCAAGGAGTGGACGGGGTGTTACAAGTGGTATCAGAGCCGACCCTTGCGATTACACGGGTGTGTGCGGGTCAGTGGCAGGACATGTGGAGCATGGCGCGTGTGGCCCGGAGTGGACACGGCATGGCACATATGCCGACACTAGACGCATAGACGCGTACCAAGAGGGAACGTTCCTGGGGTGTGCTTGATCGATGAGGGCATCGATCTTCTAAAGGGTGGGTGTATGTGAGATCCAGGCACATGGCTTAATAGGATTGATAGGATACCCATATCAACAAGTTGCAACTTCTTTTCCGGAAGCTCATTCAAAAAGAACTCTAAGGTTAAGCGTGCTTGGCCTAGAGCAATTCTAGGATAGGTGACCGACTGGGAAGTGGGTAACCGGGTGCGCACGAGTGAGGACAAAGTGCGTAGAAAATACTAGTGTTGGTATGTGGGGCCAGTCTAGATATCCTATTAAGCTGCTAGGAGTGACACCCCCCGGGCCCAGGAGTGGACGGGGTGTTACAGTTATGGACTTGGGTTTGATGGAAATGAGAGCGCTAGTGATTTCGTCGGCCTGTCAGACAAACAAGGGAGTCGCATCATGTCTGAGCTTTATTGCAAAGAGATGAGTACAAAGTCGCTAATTCGCTAGATGCAATCTAACTCACGGCGGGTTGTTTCTACTCTAGGCTATGATGCTCTCTCTGTCGGCTCCTCCCAGCCCTTATATGAGAGGCTAGGTCTCAGAGTCCAATACAGGTTGGTTACAAATTTGATTACAGGTACCCAACTATGTCGGTTTGTATTTCTATATTGACCAACATGCCTGGTTCCTAGGCTTCAGATGCTTCTAGGACTCCTTATTTCCTTGTGGGCCTTGGGCCGTAGCTTAAGTGTGTACCAGGTATAGCAATTACCGGAACCCAATAAGTCATACCCATGTCAGTGACAACATCCTTATAACTAGGAGGAAGCGAGCGGAGCACCCCATTTATGGCAAAGTCATTAGTCACCCAGTTGCCCATAGCATCCACAAGGCATTCATGGATCTTTTCCATGATATCCAGGTAGCTTTCCAATCAGGAGTTTTCTTCCATGTGGAAGATGTAAACTCGTCCATGTACTCATGCCTCATGAGCCTGACCTGAGCTAGGAACATGCTCTTAAATCCATCGAGCATATCAAATGTGTCGATTTCATGGAAGTGCACCCTCAAGCCAGATTCCATGGCATGGATAATGCTGTACTTGACGGTCATGAAGGTGTCACAACGATCACAAAGAATCGTATCTTCTCCACCATTGAAGTTGTCTTGGAAATCTTCTATTGGTTCACGGAGGACATATAGAAGATGGTTTTCTGTGAGGACGTCCCTTAGGCGTTGGTACTAGTTTATGAAGTTCGACCCATCTAGCTTAAGTTTCTTCCCATTCATGAATGAACCAAAGATGTCCTGAACTTTGGGAATGGCCATGATCTACAAGATATTTGTAAAGACTTAGACTAAGTTCATAAGACGAGTTCAAATTTGTAATCATATTAACAAATGACATCCCACTAAAACTATCATCCCTGGGACAGTTTAGTGATTACACGACCCCTTTACACTATATCATCCTTGATCGTCACGGCCTTTGATATAGCTTCTAGGGCATCGATCACATTATTCATGTGACCTGTGCTTGATATTTTGATCTTATTGTATTCCGAGGCCATGTCTGTACATGCTAGGCTTTCCAACTCAACCTTAGTGTATTCGTAGTGCATACATGGCTTGCACCCACTGTATGCGAACATCGATATATCTAACACCCGATTGTCATGGCCTGCTTCATAACAATGGACTTTCTTGGTGTTGCCCACTAATGGGAGAACACTATAGTTGGTATTAATTAGGGATCGTCTTATCTAATGCTACCATTGTGTATCTAATACTAGCAAACAATAAGATGCACATAAAGAATTAATTTATATGTGATATTACATGGTTGTGTTCGTGCTCCTTGATCTTCATCAGTTGCTCCATCATGATCTCCATCTTGCTACCAATATGGCGCCAAGTCCACGACGCCACCCATCTTGTCGTTCATCATAGTTATGACTACTACTACACACCTTAGTAATAGGAAAATAAACTACTTTACCTTGATCACAAACATAACCATATCACATCACAAGCCTTCCTCCAACATAAATTAGGCGCATCTACTTTATTTATTGCAAGTTTTATGTGGTTGTTAGGCTTTCGCAATAGAATCATTTCTATCTACGAACTTCCAACCACAACATGGATCCCATAGTTGTCTATATTACACTCCTTTCGCGGCCCTCCGTTGTAGATGCTATATCAACATATCCCTTGAAGATGCTTTCTTCTAGTCTAACACGGTTATGAACATATTTTTTTAAGACTCCATGAACCTCTCAAAAGGAACATATTGTGTAGAAATACAGGAACAAGAATGGTAATCTCGTCGACTAGGTGAAATAGGAGGTGCGTCATAATATTGAAGAAGGATGGTGGAAACACCAACTTGAAGCTGACAAGATATTGGATCACATCATTTTGTAACCTTGGTAGATTTTCTGGATTGATTACCTTCTGAGAAATTGCATTAAGGAATGCACATAGCTTCACAATGGATACTCGAACATTTTTCGGTAGAAGCCCCCTCAATGCAACCAGAAGCAATTGCGTCATAAACACGTGGTAGTCATGAGACTAAAGGGTCTGGTGCTGGCCCCAGCCTACCAAAAACCCTTTAGTCCCGGTTGGAGTATCCAACCGAGACTGGAAGTCTCATTTGAACCAGGACTAGAGGTCACCGGATCTTGCGGTGCTTTCTAGCCATTGGGACTGGAGCATTAGTCCCGGCAGGCCCGGCTCTAGCCCATGGCAGGGTTGTGCGACCGCCAAGGGCCTAGACCGGGGGGCAAGATTTTTTATGCAGGCCCAGGCGCTGAACCGAAGAAACGCAACCTGGTGATCGCGAGAGGCCTGAACGCCTGGTGCGATGGTCGCAACGCGAGGGAGGAGAACGATCGTGCGTGAAACTGAAAGGTTGCGGGGTCCCATCTCGAATTCCCGATTGATCGTCTATTGCTCTCCGTCTCTCGCCATCAGCCGTCTTGCGACACTTGTCGATCGCCATCTGGCGTCTGCCCGAGAGGCCATGACGCCCGTCTCATCCAGGCCTGCTCTCACTCTCATCGGCTCGGTTGCTCTGCTCCTTCTCCCTGCCAGGCGGCCAGGGAGCCAGGCCCTACTCTGCTGCTCTCCCTCTCCATCAAAAATATTGCCATCTTGGACACGCGCCAGGCCCTGCGCGGCCCTGCCTAGCAGCCCTCTGTAAGTTTACGCCTAATGGCTTAATCCCTTCTTAATCCCTCGTCTAATCCTTCTAATTAATCCCTCAATTAGTCAATTAGGGTTATAATTTTAAGATTACAATCTGTGATAGGTGTTACGATGGGGAAGCAATTGTCGGGTGCTGTGAAAAAGAAGAAAAGAAAGAGAGAGAATTAGAAATGCACGAAGAAGCTTTTTTCGAAGCACTGAAGCTTAATTGTCAGATGTTACAATGGGGAACCAATCTGTGATAGTGTCCTCGATGAGTTTGCATCTACAAATGCACGAAGAAGCTTTTTTCGAAGTACTGAAGCTTAATTATCGATGATCTCATTGGAGGCTGTTTTTTTGAAGTATTCGCTGGCATGAAATACTTGTTATGTTTTCCTTATATTTTATTTTTTCTATCTAAATATCAGAATGCTTTAGTGCTTGACAATTATTTATAGACATCTCAACTATGAACGTGTGGTTATATGCTTTTAAATATTTTGCAAGTGATATTGGCACATATATCGTCTATATATCTAGTTATACGTGTATATATATATTGTCATTAGGGGCCTTTTTGTCAACTTCGTCCAAGAGCCCTAAAAAATATAGAGCCAGCCTTGAGTCCCGATTCCAAACACAACTGGGACGAATGCTCCAGACGAAAGGGCTGTTTTCTACTAATTGATATATCTACACACGTTTTGGTATATAGATATATTAAACTTAGACAAACTCAAGTAACTTATTTTGGGATGGAGGGAGTACATACTAACCGTAGCGTTCGTACGGTTGTTTCATGAAATTGCCTGTATCTGTATCACCGTATCCGTGGTATATCGATGCTCAGATGATGAATAATGTCTTATTTTACTGCCTCACGTGCGTCTTCTGAGATGTATTAGCCTGGTTGTCTTTTTTGGTGCACTGACCTTTTACGTTCACACTTCTCACCCTGATCAATTCAAGTTCTCCAAGTAACAATGCATAACTCTCTATCTCACACGTGTATTCTCTTGTTGCTTTTATTCCCGCTGATTCTTTCCTGTGTACACTTCGGGGTCCTGCAGCATTTTGATGTCCAGCTCGATTTTCTTGTAGTGTTGCCACGTGTGTTGTGTTGCATGTTTTATTCGTATTGCTTTTATGTGGTGTACTTTGGTGCATTGTTGGTGTGACCGTAGTTGAGAGAAGGCTAGGGCGATGGTGGCACATGGTGGGTATCCCTGGTAGTAGAGTATATGCATGCGATGGGCTCTCGTGGTGCCATGATATGGACAAGTGAGCTGATCCAAGGTTGTTTTGCCGACTCGTTCTACCTCACGCGTGTCTTCTTTCTTGTCTCCTCCTCTTCCAAAAAAGATATATTCTCCGGAGCGGGGATAAACATAATCACCAACTGGGGGTTATCATCAATTGTCCCCTCCGGAGCCCGTGGTCGATCTCCCCCTGCACTGCCCTCCCCTGCCGCCAGAGGCTCCTCCCGGCCGTCCCTCTCGCCTCGCCGCCGACCTCGAGGCTCCTCCTTTTTGGGAAAGAGGTTGAGGAGGAGGTTTCTCCCCGGGCGCCTCGCACGACCTATGTCGTGGAGGACGTGGTGGGGCTCTACTCCACCGCCCCCTTCTCCGGCGTAGGCGTATGATGCTAGATGCGGAGTGTGGCGTTGGCGTTGCTGGAGGCGTTCGAGGGCCGGCGGTCAGGAGCCGTGGGTGGTGTCCTTTGTGGTTGTCATCGTCAACACCGTCGTTGGTGTGCACGTCCTGGAAACGTTCCCCATGACATCTCTGGCGTGGCACGCGCCGAGCGCCCTGGTGTAGCTGGAGGCCGTGGCCAAGGAGACCTACACCCTGAAGCGAGACATGGACACCATCAATGAAGCGGGAACATGATGAGGGAGAGCACATGCTGGCGCTGGTGCAGTCCAAGGGTTCTCCCAGTCATTGATCCCGGTGTTCCCCTCCGCCGGCACCTTCATTTGCGATTCCGTCGATGACGACCTCTTCTTCTTTCCTTCTCTGGTATGTGGTTCTTCAGTTTGCAGATTGGATTGCAATTTTCCAAAGAATTGATTTTCAGTTCGTTGATTTTGTTTGCAAGCTACTCCTCCTGCTGATTAATTTCATGACCATGATGTTCCTATGGTCATCTCCAGATACCTTGCTTTTACAACACCCATCAACAGAAAAGGTACACAAATCTTAATCCCCTTTGACATTTAATTTCCCAAACTAAATATAGACTCTAGAGTACGTTCTCATTTTTGTTAGTTTGTTCGGTACACTGTAGTTCACAGAAGATTGAAATCAGGAGCTTCATATCTATAGCTGATGTGATTCTCTGTCTTTTTTACTAAAACCAAGCTGATCACATAGCTGCAATTTTTTTCAGGTTCTGCTCGCTTCTAGATTGATGTGCTGCTAGGTATTTTGGGTCTATTGAAGGTAAGAAATTCACATTTGCTTTCATGTATGCGATGCAGCTGCTCTTTGTACAATGATACAATTTCTATGTTTGGTAGCGCATACTGAAGCGATGGCCTGTATTTTTCGTGTAATGTTTCCTTCCTACTTCTTTCAGTATGTTTCTGCAGGTTCTCTATGACTATGCGTGGTGTTGCAGGTCATCGGAGAGTCCAGCCTCTCCAGTTCCGTGTTGTTGTCATGGCCTTGGAGATTTACTACTGTGTCGGTTCTTCTGCTGATATACATCCAAGGTGGGGTAGGCCTCCTGTCGTGGGCAAGGTCATGTCCAATCAGCTTTTGCTGATACATCTCCTGCTCGTGATGTGAGTCCTCAATCTTCTTGGTCATGGCTCTTTGAATTTGTTGACAACTGCATGCCACTAGATTAGTTGTGCTCATGTTGTTGCAGATGAAACAATCAAACTGTAGGCATGTCACCTTCGTCATGTTGGACTAAAGGCCCGAGTAACATCATTTACTGGAGATTTGACCTTCCATGATGGATCTACAAGGGTTGTGGTCTTCAGCATGTAAGCCAAATCCACCTTGCAGTTGTCAATTTGCAATTCAGTTTGTCATCAACCATATGGCTTCAATTGAAGCTAAGACTAGCCGTTGCATATGTAACTGATATAGTCATTACCTTGAAAGGACATTTAGTATTTGATGATTACTGTGGTACTCAATTATGTCAGACGTCATGTACGGAAAGAATGTACATGGGCTCAAGCTTTGCTTACACTAATATGCACAGCAACATAATACCCTTGCTTTGCATTTTTGGCGAAGATGCCAAACTGAGTGTTGCGGGGTATGTGGATTCATTACTCTTGGTATGGGCGATGGAAAGTTAGCAATGCTCATTGACTAGAATATCTACTCTCTAATATGTTTGTCATGAATCACTGAAATATACAAAAAGGATCAGGTTTTATTACTTTATCATGGCTAAATAGTTGAATTTTTTTGTTAATTGTATGCTAGATCAACGCTAATTAAAAGGACAAAATAAAGATTTGAACAGTGTGTTTGCAGGTTTTTTATCTTACAGAATTGGTAGGGATTTTTTTTTGAGAATTGTAGAGCCAATTTTAACTATCAAAGAAAGCTATGTTGGGTATGGGAAGAATTGCCAAAGTGGTCATCGTTGCTCTGCTGGAATTCCTTTGTTTTGTTCCAGTTGTGCAAAAGAAAAAATTATAACGGCGTAGGTTGAGGTTTGTCTTAAACTTTTAGCTTCAAGACTAGACTACCAGAGAAAATCAGCTAAATGAAGCAAACTGTGTTCATACATATTTTCTGTATATGAAAAATGTGAGCCATTATTCATTTGGTTATTATGCATGCGATGCCTAAAGTTATATGACAATACATTTGGAACTATGTTGATGATGATTGTGATATCTTCACACCTTAAACTAGTAATTCTATGGTTTTTGATACATAGGTATAGAAGCGGGTTGTTTCGGAGCCTGTCAACTATGAAAGGGTGAAGGATTCTACCCTAGATATCATAATAAAAAATGCGGAACACATGCATTCAAATATTTGCTACTACATCGATTTTCCTAATTCTAGTGAAATTAGTTACTAGACTACCATGGTTGTGGCAGTGCATATTTTTTCTAAAAGTATGGTTTGTATGTAACCTTTTGATCCCCTTCAGATGCACTGCCTTAGATGGTTGAGTGGCAAGATGTCATTACATAGGTTCACACAATGGGAATGAATAGACCAATTTATTAGTCTCGAAAATTTTACTAGATCACTGCATCAACAATGTAAGTAAACCTATTCTTCTTCCTCGGCTTCTCTCCGGTTATGTACTTTCGATGTCATTAATTTTGAACTATATGCACCATTAAGCATTCTAATTGATTTTACTGAAGCTTGCTCATTACTACGTTAAAGCCTGCATTGTTCTCAAAACTTACAAGGAATGCACAGAAGGCTCAAGTGATGGCAGGTATGATCAATGCAATTTTAGCTACATATGTATTCTAAATCATGAATATCTCCTATTCTTATATGGATTAGTTTTGCCGAACATTCCAAGCTATACCCGTGCATAGCCTGTCTTCTAATATGCATACGAAGTTGCCTGTTTCTCCCACGATTGTCATGGCATCTGAAGCAAAATTTTACATATTATAATTTTCCATTAAGTTCCACTTACCCTTTTGTGTAGTCCATGTCCTCTAACCATTGTTGAATAATTGTTTTGTGAAATTCCCGTCATTCGCTGTCAAGATCCATGATTGTTGATTACACTAAGAATTAGAATCACAGACAATTAGTCACAAACTATTTTGTAGTGGGTTTTACTTCAAAAGAGGTGCATGTTAGTACTCTCTTATAAGATATAGTTCCAATTGTTACTCCTTGGTGTTACAAATCCTAAGCTAGCTAGCAAACTCTGTAATTTTGTAAATCCTTTTGTTCTGATATAAACTTCTTTGGCTAATCGAGTATATGATATGCAGTGCATACTATTTTTTAAGAATTGATGAGTTTGCACAAAGACAAGTGTTCATCAATATACCAACAGGCCACCAACTCTGCTCATGTTTTAGTCGTTTGATCTTATGACACTACTCTCTATGACAATCACTAATAATAACGCACCATCCTTAAGAGAACTACTGCACAATTTTCTTTCCCATGTTTTGTAACATCTGGTGTATGGATTGTTTGCTGTCTTTACAAACTCTATAGACTGTTCGAATTTGGAAAGGGGTGAGGAGGTAAACGACAGTTGCATCCACAGGTTGAAAGATCATACTGCCGAGGTTAGGTTTTTTATTTATTGAGATGGATGTTGCTTTTGCTGAACAGATCTCACACACTTGAGGTTATAATTTCTGGTCCACAGACTTATAGTTTAAGGCTAGCGGGTACATTTTTTCCATGCGATTTTTATTATTCCATTCTATGACATTTTCTTGGTACCATAGTAGTTTTGGCTGCATCTAGAAAAAATGATTATCTTGCCAAAGTTGTGTTCCCGTTTGAATGATTTCTTGACTTTAGAAACAATGAATGATGAAAAACAAGAGACAGAGGTTCTGCTGTTGACATTGGTGATGGTAGATATATTGTGCATGAAACAGAACTTCACACAGAAGATCCCTTTATTCAAGTTTTCTTGTTCGTCGTACTCTTGGTTGTAAATCTGTTACAGTTGATTCACGTTATGTTGTTACATGTGCAAATGCCCCTATTTGTGCAACACATTGCACGCAAATCATAGTAATACTTTGACACAGTTGCTAATATTTTGTTGTTTATAGAGTTTCTATCATATTTTGACCCCTTTTTCGTAAAATATCTCTCATGTTGAACAATTTTTTATTAACTCTTTTTATTTTGTAAACTCTCATGTCGAAGTTGTTACAATCCATGCGACTTAGAAGTACTTTGTGACCACTGCCAAGGATAATACATGTTATTTATATGATGTATCGATAGGGTCTTGCCTCTCACAGGTCCACTCATCTAGGCTATAAAGTCATTTCCCATGTGTGCACTTACATACATGTGTATGCAGTGCTAAAAGATTTTTTTTTGCAGATTAGAGAGGCATCAGGACAAGAGGGGTATACATCTTTTTTTCCACCCAGATGGTCTTATCCTTGGAACAGGAACTACATAAGCTATTGTCAAAATTTGTGATGTGAAGGCACAGGTTGGAACGACATTTTTTTCAAGATTATGCATCAGATGGTCATGCATTTCTATTCTTGAAGTATAATTCCTAAAAACTGTTTATTTGTCTATAGTCAAATGTTGCAAAGTTTGAGGGGCATGCTAGACCGGTCACTGCGCAATGTTGGATGTATTTGTATTCTGATATCTTCACCATCTCCTTACAGATTACTTCTCTTGATGGTGTCAAGCTTTGGGATATATGTAAATTGAGATACTTTTAGGACTTTTTCGCCATGTGATTCGAACATACAATAGATTCTGATAAGGAACTTTTTATGTCACTTTCGTGCTCAATAAAGTAGTGAATTTTGGAGCATATAAATGAGTAGTCATATTGAAGCTGTTGACTTTGGCTATCTTTGACTGACAATATATTTCTCTAAATACTCCATTTTGTTTAGTCATATTGTTAGATGTCATATCACGCACTTTTATGACACTTAATACATAACACTGGAGACCTCCCACCAATATGATTAATGTTAATGCTGAAGACAACTTTTGGAAAGAAACGAGAACTTCATGTAGAGGAGGCAAGTTAGTTTTTTGGGCATGTGGGGCGTGCTGAGGCGTTGCAATCTGGACTCTAGGATCTTGTGCATGTAAACCCTATTGCGGAATAGCTAGGAGTTAGCCATGTGTTCTTCTCCACGGGTGATCCCTAGATAGAAGATGCGACACTCATGCCTTCCGTCGGCGCTGCAGGCATAGCCAATGCCACCATCATTCTCTCCTTCGATGAGGAAGACAATGCAGGCCAGAGTTCCCGTGCAAATGACAGGAAATAAGTAGAGCATACTGCTTTAAGTTTAATTTGTTGCATGTGTGTTTTAATCTACTGTTAGAGCATACTGCTTTAAGTTTAATTTGTTGCATGTGTGTTTTAATCTACTGTTAGTTATGTATTTCTACATCCTGTATACTTTTTGATTTGTGTGTGTTTAGGATAATGGCTTATCAAATGTGGAAAACAATGGACCATGTATTCATTTTATTCTAGCACATGGGAATACATCTCATAGCGCCAGCATGGGCTCAGCTTATTTCAGCACATGGCGATATGCCATGACTTTCCGCGCCAGCATGGGGGTGGCGTGCCGCCACGCTGTTTCCAGCTAGTTTAATTTATATAGGCTAGCTTATGCTTCATCCTAGCATATGTAGTTGCATTAATATTTGGTTTTCGTTGTTTTTATAGGTTGAACTGCAAATTCGATCTATTACATTTGTATATATCATCTCGTGCCTTCTTGTTTGATATTATCCATGCCTATAGTTGGTTAACAATATTCATGCATGAACCTTCGTCCCAAAGCTTAAGTCTTTTTTTTTTAAGTCAAATTATGTAAAGTTTGACCAAGTTTTTAGAAAAATATATTAATATTTACAGTATGAAATCCATATATTCGATACATCATGAAATATATTTTCACATAATATCTATATAATATCATACTTCTTGATAGTTTTTTCTAAAAGTTTGATCAAATTTTGCATAGCTTGATTTATCATAAAAAAGGCTTAGGCTTTGGGATGGAGGTAGTATCACTATAAATAGATCATGAAACCTGGTAATCAGGCTAAGTGAGGTCCTTCCCTTCCCTCCCGTGTCACCCTCGTGTGGTGGCCAGTGGAAACCCTAGATCCCACCACCCTCCGTCCCTCCCACTCCTTTGCCGCCACGAGGTGTGGTTGGGCAAAGCACTGGTGGTGCCGGTGGCGGATGAAATTCTTCGTTCCCTTGCGTGAGGGGGCGGACATGGTGGCGCGCTTCCGTGTTAGGGCATGGTGTTGCATCGGGGTCCATGGTGGCGGCACTCGGGCTTGACCTGTGGCGACGATGTGACGGGCGACGACGTGGTGGTGCACACCTGGGTTGACGGCGGCTCTACTGGCCAGTTTCTTTGTGCAGCGAGGGTTATGGGCGGCACGGGCTACTGGTGATTGTATCTGCCTTCTACTAGAGATAATGGCGCAGTGGAATAAAGGTGGTCAAATACTGCTGTTCTTCAAGCATGATGGTGTTGATCTGCTTTATATTGGCCTCCTTGATCTGGCCGCCATTGAGTTCCGTCTTCTTCTCAGAGGTTTCTGCGGCTTGGCGCAGGACGTTATAGGATATTTTGAGAAGAATCGATGCGGTCATGCGCGTCCTTGTTATTCGGGCGAGGCACGAAGCTTCGCCTTGTTGTCGGTGCCATGAGACATGTCTTCATATAGATTTCCATGAAACTGATAGGTGGTGAAAGTCATGGTGGCTATGATTGGACGTTGGTAATGGCGGAGAGGGTACTAGTTGCGATGAAGACAATGCATCACAGATTCTCCCTGTGTGTTAGGTCTTTGGCGACTTGCAACATCAGTCTTGGCAAGTGGGGTTGGCAGCAATGGTGGGTTGCATTCTTGGTGGTGCTCCTTGAGTACTAGTCATGATTTTTAGAGTGAAAACTCAATGTATAGCCTTTATTGGTTGTACCTGGCAATGACCTTGCTTTTGGCATTGTTTTGAAAACTCAGACTTTCTGTAGAGTGAAACCCCAAGATCTTGGATCTGGTGAGGGTAACGCTTGTGCATTGTTTCCTTCTTGGAGACATTGCTTTTGTTGAATCTCGTTTGAAGTCCAGGTGTTGTCTTCGGTGGCAGTTTGAGGGTTGATGTTGCGAGTGGTTCATCACCGTGATGGGGTCTTTGTTTTCCTTTTCTCTTTTTTTTGGATGTGTGCATTCGATGTCTTTGGACATCTTGTTGGTGTAGATTAATATATTTATTTATCGAAGAAAATGAAAGCTATAAATAGGAAGTGAACTCGGAATATAAGGAAAAAATGTCTAGATCATATATAAAGTAAGAGTTATATCGTGTTAATAGATCTGAGCTTTGCATGGGGGTTTGTGTAAATAGATCCAAGCTTTCCATGAGGTTCACTCTAAATAATATGTGGAAAAGTTACTAATTTTGTATCTACTGTGAGTTGGGCTTACTATTGTTAACCCTTCGGCTTTATTTGGGCATATCTATGTTTTTGAGTATATTTATTTGTTTATTGTTTTTGTTTACTTTCGAAACTCAAAGGGATTACTATGAAATTGGAACCTAAACAGTTGCATTCGCTTATCTAGGATTACTATGCAACTGGTAGCCGTGAATGGTTTTATCTTCGAATTTTTGGTTATCTAGGAACTGAAACTAAGTCAATTGACCTTTTGGTTCAGAATTGTGCAGATGTGGATGGTTTTATTTTCGAAAAGCCATTGGTGTGGATGGTTTTATTTTTGAAAAGCTGCGCAAGTTAGCTGAACACCGTAATTGATGAGTGAGTAGGTGGGTTAGGTGCACCCCTCGCCCAGTGGGAAGTTGGTGGCTGCAAGTTGTTATGGTAAAATCAGGGAAAGTATTCGGTGAATGGGATTGGCTTTGCACAAGCTATTGCAGCAATATTTCCTACCTAGTTGAAACCTTAAAGAAGATGGAGGTTCTATTGCATTTTGAGGTTTTTGAGAAATATCATAGCCTGTAGTTATATCGGAGTTTCTGATAATTCTTATTAGAATGAACTCTTAAAGCTATCCTGGACAATTTAGCAGCATATGATCAGTACTACTCCCTCTGTCCTGAAATGGATGTCACAGATTTGTCTAAATTTTGATGTATTAAACACTATTTAGTATATAGATACATTAAAATTTGGATTTGCGACTTCTTGTTCGAGACGGAGGGAGTAGAAGTTATTTAATAGGCATTGAATCGTATTTACAGGAAAGCAGGTAAATTCTGTCCTGCTGGATCGTGGACTTGAGAAGAAAATAGAAGGTATAGTGAAATACCGTGTCCTATGATCTTTAGCGTTTTTTGGATAAAACATACGGGGAATCCATATACTAGTAATATTTCACAAAATGGCAGGAGCACTGCCGCTCTACTAGAAGCAGAAACGATCATGGTTAGAATATTTATAGGCGTGCATTTGGCAGCCGACACAAAGGCTAGACAGAATTAGCCTCCATCGTTATTTACAACTCTGAAGAATGCCTTCTTCTTCCCTCTACATCGAGGCGGATACTGGCCAATATAATGGTTCTGAAAAATACGGTTGTTCCTTTCTCTCCGGATGCCCCAAACTGAGTATGCGATCACCTCATCAAACTGTTTTCGCATGTGAGGTTCTACCTGGGATCTAATCTCTGTAGAAGGTTCCACAATGAACTAATTATAAGATATGGAATGCCGGAGATTGGCACTTTTAGGCTGGGTTAATGGACTCCAAAAAAATTTGAATGGAACGTTGATACGGTTCTGGAAGGATAAGTAACTTGATCAGGCTACTCTTCAAAAACAATATCCTGCTCTATATAGTATTGTGCGACATAAAGGAGACACGTTTTCCACGGTTATAGAATCAAAACCTCTAAATGTGTCGTTCAGAAGAGATCTCACTGGACCAAGACTAACATCATGGAACGATCTTTTAAATAGATTAACCGCAGTACAGTTGTCTAAAGGTTCTGATGGGTTCAGCTAGAATTTACTAGGTAATGGTAAATTCTCGGTTGACTCCATGTATAGAGCTCTGGTACAACCTGATATTTCAGTTGATGATAATAGTAAAATCTAGAAGATGAAAATATAATTAAATATGAATCGCACGGTATCTGCGTCAAGGGATTATTCTCACAACGAATAATCTTGTAAAACGGAATTGCCAAGGAAGTAAAAACAATGTTTTTTGTCATCAGGAGATAATTAAACATTTATTCTTTCAATGTAATTTCACTCGTTCTATATGGTCAATCATCCAAATAGCTTCGGGTCTACCTCCCCCAATCTGTTGCTAATATATTTGGTAATTGGTTACATGGGATTGGGGATAAATCCATAATATTGTTTAGGGTTGGAGCGCTTACCATTATTTGGTCGCTATGACTATGTAGAAATAAAAAAATTAATAATAAATTATCTTCTCCATTTGCAGGTTATCTACCAGAGCACGGCTACTCGTTCGTTGTCCTCTCTATAACGTGTGGAGTTTCGAGACCTATTTATGAAGGAATATACACACTTGGAGGATACAGTGAAGGATAATTTTTCCTGACCTGGATGACAGCGTAATCTGCGGATTGACCTTCCATCTACCTAGGCGTCTTATGTATTTGGATTGTATACTTATCGCCTATTTGTTCTTACTTTTCTTGTCCAGTGAATAGTTATCGGTTGTGTGCATCTTGGTTATACAGAGACCGGGTGTAAATATTACTACAAATAATAAAATGTCTATTTTCAAAAAAATGTGACACTCTTTGTTTCAAAATATAAGATGTTTTAGCCTTTTTTTTGAAACACCTGTATTTAGACACATTTTTGTATGTGGGTTCACTCATTTTGCTAAGGGCCTACACATAGTCTAAATACATATGTCTCATAAAAGACTAAAACATCTTATATTTTGTAAAGGGGGAGTATTTATCAATATTTGGTTAACATGTTCTGAACTTCTATAGCTTCTAGGGTTGCGTTTTTTTGAATTAACTAGGTTTGCAGAGGAATGTTTGCCTTATGTGTTATCATTCTTCGAATTTAAAGGATGATACTGAGGGATGATGGACGAGATCTTGCAGGTGGAGAGTATTGTCAGGTAGAGGGCCAACATATTGCAGCATTAGTTCTAGATTTAGATGTTGGCAAGTGGATAGGACGTGATTTTACCTTTTTCCTTGCATTGAAATCACAAAGCTGCATTTTACACATTAACCATGTTAAATTTTTAACTATAGCTGACATGGGTATACCCTACAGGTACTCGAGATTGGTATGTACGGTCTAAATATGTATAGGCCTACGGTGTCGCCAAGGCCCAGACGAAAGGACTCGAGTGACCTGCGGACTCTCGATTGCTTGAGAGGCAAGAAGAAGCTAAAGATAGAAAGTTTGAAGGGGAGAACCCTAACTTGTAACCGACTCGACCTGCTACCCGAGACCTAGCCTATCTATATAAAGGCTAGGAGGGAGCGGCGAGGAGGACACACGCAACCCTAGTTTCCACAACTCTTGCCAGATTGCATCTGCGCACCATTGTAACTTTCGACTCCTTCAATAATTCCACGAGCAAACAAGCAGGAGTAGGGACCTCTACGAGGCCTGAACCTGGGTAAATCCTTTGTCCCCTGTGTGCTTGTTTGCTAGCCGATAGATGTCTCCAGCACTCCCTCCTTCTCCAAAACCCAAGTCCATAACAATGGGCATTGATGAGTTAAACACTCGTCAATTGGCGCCGTCTGTGGGAATTGGGAGTGCTGATGTTGCGGCTTCTTCGGCCCCATCAACCGTGATCTACAACTCCGCAACAGTGGAGATTCGCCAGCTCTTCGGCGCCTTCGACTTCACCGTCCACACGACGGCCACCCGCCCGGCCTTCGAATCCGTGGGCGACGGAATCAGCCTGGCGATTGGGAACTTCCGCTTTCAAGTTGGTCAGATGGGCACGCTTCGCATGCCTGATCAACCGACGACACCGGCGATTGCCCCGGCATCATGGTTCCCTCCATCAATCGGCACCCTCAGTGAACTCAATGCTCCGGTGGCAGTCGGGAACACGATCAGTGACAGCAGTCGCGACTCCGATCTGGGCGATCTGGCCACAGAAGATGGAACCTACGGTTCTGAATCTGAAAGTTGTGGAAGCAGCAGCTTCCCCAATCACTTCATGTGTGCCGTCATTAACGCAGGCGACACCTCTACCAATCGCGGCAACGCCATTATCAACGGCGGTAACGGCGCCAACGGGGGAGCAGTCGAACCTCCCAGTATAATCAACGAGCAAACCGGCGAACGCGTCGTAATCAAGCTCAACGAGCAGGAGTGGGAGCGCTGCCGCGAGGCCCTACGAGGTACACCGTTACCCCTCGGGTCCCCGCAAGAACTACTGATGGGCTACCACTGGCTCCTAAAAGAGGAGTTCACGCACCAAAAACAAGCAATCGCGCAACTTGAGGCGCGTAAAAAGGCGGCGGATGAGTCGAGCCTTCGTCGTGCTGGGCTCTCCTCCTACGGAGGATCCTCTTCACGAGGCAACGAGTACATCGCCAAGAAGAGGCAGTCGCGAATGGCTCACCTCACCGAACAAGAGCGCATAGATGCCGCGAAAGTCCTCGACTTCGGCTCTATGACAGTCGACACGAGAGGCAACGTGGTCCCCAGAACGCCGCAGGCCGCGGTGACATCAGCCACCATGTACCTCCTCAACAACCAACCACCGGCCGGAGATCCCCGAACCGCCATGCACCGATCTACGATCACAGGTTTGGAGCTAGTCGAGGCCGCCCTCGACAAGGAGCCGGTACCAGACCCGAAAAAGGGCAAAGCATTAGCAAAACGCTACTCCTCAGCCTCATCCAGCGATGACAGTCACGACCTGTCTCGACGCCGTCGTTCATGGCGACACGATCGCGACTACGATGCGCGCAACGACCTCACAATGCAAGATCAACAAGTCAAGAGCACGACGTGCTCGGTCGACTGACTCTGAAGAGGAAGACGGGGAACTCTGCGACGCCAGATGCTTCAGCAGATCCATTAGGCAGAAGCGAATGCCTAAGGGGTCTAAACTTTCGTTTGAAATCCAAAGTTCGATGGTCTACAGGACCCTAAAATCTGGCTAGAAGATCACATCTCCTCCGTCAGGCTCTACGGCGGCAGTCGAAGTACTGCCACGCAATGCTTGCAGCTACAGCTGCAGGCCGCCGCCCGAGCATGGCTCAATAGCCTCCCACGCGGATCCATTCGCAGTTCGGATGAGCTGGTCTACAGCTTCGTGCGCAACTTTAAAGGCACATACAAGCGCCTGCATCAATCGAAGACCTGAGATGCTGCCAGCAAAGATCTGGCGAATCGCTGCGCTTATACATATGAAGGTGGTCCATCATCAAGAACTCCGCGGAAAACATCTCGGAAGACCGCGCGATTGACGCATTCAACGGTGGCGTCCGTCGTCTAGAGCTCAGGGAGGAGCTGGGCCGCTCAAAGACCCAGACCATCGACCATCTGATGGAGATCACGAATCGGTGGGCTGATGGAGAGGATTCGGTGAAGAACCGCGCTCACTCCGACGAGGAGGCAGAACTCGAACGCAGACGTGACCGCCGAGGCAAACGCCACATGCGCATCTACGACGACCGTGACGACGTCAACATGGTCGCAGCCGGCTACGCCGATAGACGCGACGACAACCGCAACAGCGGATACCGCAGCGGTGGATACCGCGACTTTGGGAAAACCATGCAAGTATGGCAACGCCGCACTCGCGACGAGGCACCCGCAACCTCCATCAAGGAAAAACTATCAGGACCATGCATGGTACACTTTTACATCGACAGGCATGACGGCAAAAGAAAATCCAGCCACCTCCTCAAGGACTGCCGCGAATTCTCAAACTACACAAGGGATTGGTTCGGATGAACCGCAACGTAGTCGAAAGAGGCTACGGGGCCGCTCCAGGCGCCGTGGCACATGGCCCACCGCCACCTCCACCAGGGCCACCACCGAACGGAGCTTCATCGGACCAACACCACGGAGGAGAACCGTACCCACGGGCCATGGGTACCATGATGATCCAAAAGGGACGCCCCTCCAACAGGGTGCAGAAAGCCATCACTCGCCAAGTTAACTTGGCCATGCACTCACCACCATCCACCACTGAGTACCTCAGTGGCAGTGAGTCATGCATCACCTTCGATAAATGAGACCACCCGCCTCAAGTACCTCGCCTAGGCCATTGCCCCCTCGTACTCGAAGCGCAAATTGGAGGCTTCGACATGAGTCGCGTCTTCATGGACGGCAGAAGCGGCATCAACCTCATATTCGCGAGTACCTTGCAAGCAATGAGGATCCCTCCAACTTGCTTGGAGGCATCGGACACAACATTCCACGGCATCGTCCCAGGGAAAGGCATATACCCCTTAGGAAAAATCAACCTCGACGTCATATTCGGCGCGCCAAGGAACTTCCGGCACGAGCGCATCGATTTTGAGGTCATCGACTGGCCCTCACAATACCACTGCATCCTCAGACGCGTCGGGTTCGCTAGGTTCATGGCAGTACCCCACTACGCCTACCTGCAGATGAAAATGCCAGGTCCCAACGGCGTCATCACGATCAATGGAAGCTTTGAGCGATCTGACAGCTGCGACAGGGAATTCAACAGAATCTCCCAGTCCTTCGGCATGCAGGAAGAGCTCGCGCGATTGAAGGAAACAACAGACAACAGGCTGCCTCCCCCGAGCAGGCCAAGCTCACCTGATCTCTCCTTCGACTCAACTGTGCACACAAAGAAGGTGCAGTCCATCCGACAGATCCCGCCAAAACGGCCCTCATCGCCAACAACTTGAGTCCTACATAGGAACTCGCGCTCGTCGAATTCCTCCGTGAGCACTAGGAAATTTTTGCCTGGTGTCCTGCGGACATGCCAGGAGTTCCCAGGGAATTCGCCGAGCACGCACTCAACGTCAACCCCGACGCAAGGCCAGTCAGGCGAACAATCAGGCGACTGTCTGAACCATGAGCGCAGGCAGTCGGCATGGATATCAACAGACTCCTCGAGGCCAAATTCATACGCGAGATCAAGGAAAGCACTTGGCTCGCCAATACGGTGCTGGTGCCAAAAAAGGACACGGATATCCTATGGATGTGCGTGGACTTCACTTCTTTAAACAAGCACTGCCCAAAAGATCACTTCCCGCTACCATGGATCGATCAAATCATCGACTCCACCGCTGGATGCGAGCGCCTCTGCTTTCTCGATGCCTACTCAGGCTATAACCAAATTCGAATGAAGGAGGAAGACCAAGAGAAGACCGCGTTTACAACGCCCTTTGGTGTGTTCTGTTACAACACAATGCCCTTCGGGCTAAAAAACGCGGGAGCCACCTACCAGCGGTGCATGCAGGCTTGCCTCAAGGAGCAATTGGGTCGCAACATCCAAGTCTATGTCGACGACATAGTAATCAAAACCAAGGAGGAAGCCTCTCTAATCGACGACTTGCGCGAAACATTCGCCAACCTCGATCATTACCGGATTAAGCTCAATCCGGACAAATGCGCCTTTGGCGTACCATCTGGGCAGCTGCTCGGGTATCTCATCTCCGCGAGAGGGATTGAGGCAAACCCAAAAAAGATAAAGGCCATACTGGCCATGGAGAAGCCAAAGAACATAAGAGGCGTCTAGCAACTACCCGGACGAATCGCGGCCCTCAGTCGATTTATCAGTCGAATGGGAGAAAAGGCGCTGCCCTTCTATCAGCTCCTCCGCAAAGCTGACAAATTCGAGTGGACCAAGGAAGCGCAAGAAGCATTCGAAGACCTCAAGCGCCTGTTATCCACCTCGCCAGTACTGGTGACTCCACGAAAAGGGAGCCACTACTGCTATACATCTCCGCTACCAACCAAGTGGTTAGTACAGTGCTCGTCGTCGAGCGGGCCGAGGAAAACAAGGTCCATGGTGTACAACGCCCGGTATACTACCTCAGCGAGGTCCTCACGCCAACAAAACAGTGGTACCCGCACTACCAGAAGCTGGCATACGGTGTCTTCATGACCGCCCGGCGACTGCGCCATTACTTCCAGGAACACCCAATCGTGGTAGTCAGCGACGCCCCATTGGGACATATCCTCAATAACCCCGACGCTACGGGACGAGTCGCGCTTTGGGGAATCGAACTGTCTCCACAGGACATCACATACGAAAAGCGCGACGCAATCAAGTCGCAAGTTCTCCCCAATTTTCTCGTGCATTGGATGGAAAACCAACTCCTGGACAAGCCAGATATGTCCTACCTCTGGACAATGCACTTCGATGGATCCAAGCGGAAAGACGGAGCATGAGCAGGTGTCATATTGACGTCACCTCAAGGAGACAAGCTGAAATACATCCTGCGAATGCAGTTCACAGCCTCAAACAACGAGGATGAATACGAGGCCCTGTTGCACGGGATGAGGATGGCAAAAGCCTGTGGCGCAAAGAGGCTCATCATATATGGCGATTCCAAGCTGGTCGTCAACCAAACAATGCACGAGTGCGACGCACTCAATGACAACATGATTGCATACCGCGACCTCTACGATACACTCGAGGGAGACTTCGATGGTTGCGAGTTGCGACATGTAGGTCGCGAAAGCAACGAGGAGGCGGACGCACTCGCCAACATAGGCTCTACTTGCGCCCCCATACCACCTGGGGTATTTCTCGAGCGCATCTGCGAACGCTCCATCAAGCCAAAGGCCGCAGAGAAGAAAACAAGCGTAGTAACAGACTCGGGGGCTACGCCACCCAATGAGCAAATGGCACTCGAAAACTTGGAGCCAGACACAGGACTCGAAGGGCCAATGAGCGTCATGATGATCGAACAATCCTGGACGCAGCCGTACATTACATATCTCCTCAGCAAGCGCCTACCGGACGACCCGACGGACGCACGGCACATCGCACGACGCTCCAAGGCATTCGCTGTTATCAACGGCGAACTATATAAACGCAGTATCACAGGCGTGTTACAACGATGCGTCTCCCTGGCCGATGGAAAAGCAGTCCTCCTCGACATACATGAAGGAACCTGCGGACACCACGCCGGCAGTCGCGCCCTCGTTGCCAAAGCTCTACGAGCTGGATTTTACTGGCCCACAGCCATGCGCGACGCTAAGGACATAGTCCAAAAGTGCAACGCTTGTCAGCGATTCGCGGACAAACCACACGCTCCAGGCGCGGAATTAAGACCTATCCCATTGGCCTGGCCCTTCTCACAATGGGGGCTTGACATGGTAGGCAAGCTCCCAAGGTCCTCGCAAGGAGGCTATGTCTATCTTTTGGTCGCAGTCGACAAATTCACCAAGTGGATCGAAGCCATGCCAGTGACCAAGCAATCGGGTCACAATGCGGTCAAGTTCTTCGAGTCCATCGTATACCACTTCGGTGTGCCGCACAGCATCATCACTGACAACGGGACGAACTTCACATCCAAAGAGTTCCAAGAATTCTGCGAAAACCTGGGGATCAACATCAGCTATGCCTCAGTCGCTCATCCACAGACCAACGGTCAGGTAGAAAAAGCAAACGGGCTCGTCTGCAGCGGCATCAAGAAGCGACTCCTTCGACCACTCGAACAAGCTGCGGGTTTTTGGCCAGACGAGCTCCAATCCCTACTCTGCAGCCTACGTACAACTCCAAACAGCGCCACAGGCTACACGCCATTCTTTATGGTGCACGGGGCAGAAGCGGTACTACCCGCCGAAGTAAGGTACAAGGCGCCGCGCATAGTCGCTTACAGCGAACAAGAGTCATCTCTTGCACTCGAAGACTCCGTCGACCTCCTCGACGAGGCGAGAGAAATCGCCACAGAAAGGTCCACGATCTACCAGCTGAACCTGCGCAACTACCACAGTAGAAGGCTTCGCTCCAGATCCTTCGTCGAAGGTGACCTGGTCCTGCGACTGAAGCAGCAGGGGCATCTCAAGCTCGAGTCCCCCTGGGAAGGACCATACTTGGTTACAGAAGTAATCCCAGGTGGCGCATATCGCCTTCAAGACCTAGAAACAGGAGTCGCATACTCCAACCCTTGTAACGTCGCATAACTACGATGCTTCTACCCCTAGTTGTTTTACTTTTACATTGCAAATAAGGCTATCCAGCCAAGGCTACTTAGCCACACATTGTGCCTCGTACTGTTCTCCAAATAATAAAAGCTAAGTGCCCCAAAACTCTGTGTTTTTTTTTCTTTTCACTTCTGTTACTATTGTACTCGGGGGCTACGCCACCCTACACACATTTGTTCTTCGAACTAATAAACGCGACATCCTGAGTAGCTGGCACATCAATCGAACCCCTTAATGAAAATTCAACCCAGCTGCAACGCACCTGGCAGGTTGATAAAAGGGATGGCCAGGTTAACGAAAAGGACTCGCATAGTGCAACGCACCTTACGCTTACAAAAGCTATTTGTACGCGTTCAACAATAAATTACATACAAATATATATATATATATATATGAACTTTACAACACAAATACACTTATGTGCAGGATACAAATCTGGTTACTGCTGCAACAGAAGAACATTGGTTTGCTCCTCGAAGAAGTCCACAATCTCCTCTGTTGGGCGGTCCACCGCTTGATAGTGCGGCACCATATTCCTGTTGGGTCCACAGCATAGAAAACGAAAAATTTCCTACGATGAGAACTATACTCCAAGATCTATCTACTAGATACAGAGCAACGGGTGGACATACATCCATGGAGAACTTACCCTCGAAGACAACGAGTTTTGTTAACGAGTAGGAACTCGTGGTTGATGTAGTCGTACGCTTGCCGATCTCAAGATCGTGTGGAAGTCCGAGCGCTGCAAATCAGCAGCGCATCCATCCTCGCACACACGTTCAAGCCACCGGACAACCTCCACCTCCTCGCTCCAGCGAATCAGCGGAAGCAGCAACTCCTTCCAGACGCAAGGCCACCGGGAACATGTATCTCGCTAATCCGAAACCATGGGGGAATATCTAGAGGAGGAGAGAGATCCTTCACGAGGAGGTGTGAGGATGAAGGAGGGAATGGGTGGCCTTTTATAGGAGGAGGGGGGTGCCCCCTCTCTCCATGGCCGGTGCATGGGGGGTGACCCCTCACCTCCCCCATTCATGTGGTGGTAACCCCTCCACATTAAAATGCCCCTTAACATTCTCTTTTAAAGTCTCCACTTTAAATGCATTAAATTTCTCCAAATTTAATGCTCTCTCATTTAATAAAACTCTTTTATTTATTTTATTCAGAATTTTGTTAATTACTTTAAGTAACAAACATTCACATAAAACCCCTTGCAACATTTCAATATTACATGCAGAACCACTTTCTGCAATTTCACCCAAAACAATTCCGGTTTCCATCGAAACAATTCCTGTTTCTATCGAAATATTTCCTGCGCTTTGCAAACCTTTTGTCTGGAACATATGTGCTCCTAAATGGTGTCCGGAAACCCTTAAGTGTGTCACCCTACGGTTCGCGAATAATGCAGACATGATTGAGACTCCTCTCAGATCAATAATCAGAAGCAGGACCTGGAGATCCATACTGACTCCTGCACATTCAACGATGACTTCTGTGATCGTGAGAACCTTTAACGTCAGCAATTTAATCCCTTTGTCTCATGATATAATACATGTCTGAGATTCGATCATCAGTATCCAAATACCTAGTTTGATCTCGTTACCGACATGCACTCTTTTCTCGTTCCCGTGATATAACATTCTAGTGATCACATCACTTGCTTGCAAGCTATCTTAATGTGATATCACCGAGAGGGCCCAGAGTATATCTATCCGTCATCTGGATTGACAAATCCCACTCTTGATCCATGAGCCTCAACATAACACCTTTGTAGTACTGAACCCATCTTTATAGTCACCCTGTTACGGTGTGACGTTTGATGTTACCAAGATACTCTTCTGGTGTTAGCAATTAACATGATCTCATGGTCTAAGGACTAAGACTACTTTGTATGATGTTATAGCAATATAAACATAATGACTTGATCACAATGCTATACTTCGGATGAATGTTCATCACATCATTTCACAAATGTTGTGACCTTGTTATTAACAACATCCAATGTCCATGATCAGGAAACTTTGATCATCTTGTTAATCAACAAGCTAGTCTATAAGAGAGGCATAACTAGGAACCCTTTTTGTTTATTAAACACACATGTATTGATGTTTCCTATCAATACAATTATAGCATGCAAAATAAACATCTATCATATACAAGAAATATATAATAACAACTTTATTATTGCCTCTCAGGGCATATTTCCTTCAGTCTCCCACTTGCACTAGAGACAATAATCTAGTTTACACAGTGATAATTCTAACACCCATGGAGTTCTGGTGTTGATCATGTTTTGCCCTAGGGAGTACTTTAGTCAATGGATCTGCTACATATAGGTCCGTGTGCACTTTACAAATCTTTATATCTCCATCCTTGACATGCTCGCGGATGGAGTGAAACCGGCGCTTAATATGTTTGGAATTCTTGTGAGACCTTGGTTCCTTTGCGTTGGCTATGGCTCCATTGTTGTCACAATAGATCACCATCGGGTCCAACGCACTGGGAACCACACCCAGTTCTGTAATGAACTATTTCATCCAAACTGCCTCCTGCGCCGCTTCTGAAGTAGCAACATATTCCGCCTCCATTGTTGATCCAGCCACCACAGGTTGTTTGGAACTCCTCCAACTAACTGCTGCTCCGTTCAAGAGAAATACGTATCTGGATTGAGACTTAGAGTCATCCGGATCGGTGTCAAAGCTAGCATCGACATAACACTTAGCGAGTAGCTCTTCTTCACCTCCGTATATAAGAAACATATCCTTAGTTCTTCTCAAGTACTTGAGGATGTTCTTTACCGCTATCCAGTGTTCCGAACCTGGATCAGATAGGTACCTACTAGTCAAACTAATAGCATGTGCCACATCCGGTCTTGTACATAGCATGGCATACATAATAGAGCCTATGGCCGAGGCATAGGGGATCTTATCCATCATCTCTCTTTCTTCCGTCGTAGCAGGACTTTGGGTCTTACTCAATGTCTTGCCTTGCAACATAGGTAAGAACCCCTTCTTACTTCCGTCCATATTAAACTTCTTTAATAACTTATCAAGGTATGTACTCCGCGATAGCCCAATTAGGCGCCTTGATCTATATCTATAGATTTTAATGCATAATATATATGAAGCTTCACCAAGGTCTTTCATCGAAAATTTGCTGTTTAGATAACTTTTAACACTGTTTAAAAGATCTATATCATTTCTAATCAATAATATGTCATCCACATATAATATAAAAATGCCACATTGCTCCCACTCACTTTCTTGTAAATACAAGCCTCTCCATAAGTTTGGACAAATCCAAACTCTTTGATCACCTCATCAAATCGGAGATTCCAACTCCGTGATGCTTGCTTCAGTCCATAGATGGATCGCTGAAGTTTGCACACCTTATTAGCATCCTTAGGATCGACAAAACCCTTTGGTTGCATCATATACAACTCTTCTTCAATATTACCATTGAGGAACGCAGTTTTGACATCCATCTGCCATATTTCATAATCGAAATATGCAGCAATTGCTAACATAATCCTAACCGACTTAAGCATCGCTACGGGAGAGAATGTCTCATCGTAGTCAACTCCTTGAATTTGTCGAAACCCCTTTGCGACAAGTCAAGCCTTATAGATGGTTACATTACCATCAGCATCAGTTTTTCTTTTGAAAATCCATTTATTCTCAACGGCCTTTCGATCGTGAGGTAAGTCCACCAAGGTCCAAACCTGGTTTTCGTACATGGATTCTATCTCGGATTTCATGGCTTCTAGCCATTTGTTGGAATCAGGGCTCATCATCGCTTCTTCATACGTCGCAGGGTCATCTATTTCATCAATCATGAAATTCATAACAGGATTGCCGTATAGTTCAGGAGCTGCACGTGTCCTGCTTGACCTGCGAGGTTCGGTAGTGTCCTCTTTCGGAGTTTCATGATCAATATCATTAGCTCTCTCTTCATTAGGTGAAGTCAACTCCGAAACAACTTCCGGTGCTGTGCTACTCGCCATTTCATGAAGAGAAGGTTCAATAACCTCTTCGAGTTCTACCTTCTGACTACTCACACCTTTCGCGAGAAACTCCTTCTCAAGAAAGGATCCATTCTTGGCAACAAAGACCTTGCCCTCGGATCTATGATAGAAGGTATACCCAATTGTTTCCTTAGGGTATCCTATGAAGACGCATTTTTCCGCTTTGGGTTCGAGTTTATCCGGTTGATGTTTCTTCACATAAACATCACATCCCCAAACTTTAAGAAATGACAGCTTAGGTTTGTTTCCAAACCATAATTCATACGGTGTCTTTTCAACGGATTTAGATGGTGCCCTATTTAAAGTGAATGTAGCGGTTTCCAGTGCATAACCCCAAAATGACAGTGGCAAGTCAGTCAGAGACATCATAGATCGAACCATATCCAATAAAGTACGATTACGACGTTCTGACACACCATTACGTTGTGGTGTTCCGGCAGGCGTGAGTTGTGAAACTATTCCACACTCTTTCATGTGTGTGCTAAACTCGTAACTAAGATACTCTCCTCCACGGTCAGACCGTAGAAATTTGATCTTTCTATTACGATGATTTTCCACTTCATTCTGAAATTCTTTGAACTTTTCAAAAGTTCCAGACTTGTGTTTCATCAAATAGATATACCCGTATCTACTGAAATCATCCGTGAAAGTAACAAAATAACGATATCCACCTCGCGCCGACATACTCATTGGTCCACACACATTAGTATGTATGATTTCCAATAAATCTGTCGCCTGTTCCATTGAACCGGAAAACGGCGTTCTAGTCATCTTGCCCATAAGGCATGGCTCACATGTATCAAATGATTCAAAATCAAGTGATTCCAAAAGTCCATCAGAATGGAGTTTCTTCATGCGTTTAACGCCAATATGACCTAGACGGCAGTGCCACATATATGCAGATATATCATTATCAAGTTTAATCCTTTTAGCATCAACATTATGAATATGCGTAATACTACTATCGAGATCCAATAGAAATAAACCATTCAACACAGGTGCATGACCATAAAAGATATTATTCATATAAATCGAACAACCATTGTTTTTCAGATTTAAACGAATAACCACTTTGCATCAAACATGATCCAGATACAATGTTCATGCTCAGTGCAGGCACCAAATAACAATTATTCAGGTTTATAACTAATCCCGACGGCATATGGAGAGGCAGCGTTCCAACGGCGATCACATCAACTCTTGATCCATTGCCGACCCGCATCGTGACCTCATCCCTTGCTAGTTGTCGCTTGTTCCGCAGCCCCTGAACCGAGTTACTTATATTAGCAACCGATCCCGTATCAAATACCTAGGTGCTACTGCGAGTACTAGTCAAGTACACATCAATAACATGTATATCACATATACCTTTGTTTGCCTTGCCGGCCTTTTTGTCCGCCAAATACTTGGGGCAGTTGCGCTTCCAATGGCCAGTCCCCTTGCAATAGTAGCACTCGGTGTCAGACTTAGGGCCAGCTCGGGGTTTCTTTTCAGGCGCGGCAACAGATTTGCCGCCCTTGTTTCCCTTATGTTTGCCTTTCTTGTCCTTCTTGAAACCGGTGGTCTTATTGATCACCAACACTTGATGTTCTTTCCTAATCTCCACTTCTGCAGTCTTAAGCATTGACAGAAGCTCGGGAAGAGACTTCTTCATGCCCTGCATATTATAGTTCATCACGAAGCTCTTGTAGCTAGGTGGCAGAGATTGGAGAACACGATGTATACCTAAGTCAATGGGAATCGTTATTCCCAAGGACACAAGCTTATCGGCGTACCCAGACATTTTGAGTACGTGCTCACTAACGGAGCTGTTCTCTTCCATCATGCAGCTAAAGAACTTTTCAGAAGCATTATAACTCTCTACGGCAGCATGGGTATCGAAAATCATTTTCAATTCTCCCATGGTATCAAAGGCATTGGCATTTTCGAAACGTTTTCGAAGTTCTAGTTCTAGCCCATACAGTATGCCGCAATGAACTAAGTTGTGGTCCTCCTGACGAGTTATATAGACGTTCTTTTCCTCGTCAGGGGCATCAGGAGCTGGTGGGGGGCCTAGCGGCGCCTCTAGCACATATTGTTTTTGTGCAGCATTGAGGAGAATCCTCAAATTCATAGCCCAGTTGGTGAAGTTGCTACCATTCGCAACAAGCTTCTCTTTCTTCATGAACACATTGAAATTAAAAGCAGGTGGTGCCATCTACAACAGAATTTGTAAAATATATTTAGACTAAGTTTATGATAGATTGAGTTCAACTAATCCAAATTACTAATGAACTCCCACTCAAAAACGACATCCCTCGTGTCCTTTTGGTGATGACATGAACCAAATCCACTACACCAAGTCCGATCATCACGTGAGTCGGTGTAGCTTCAAAGGCGAGTATCTATATAGGCATCATATCAACTATATGACTCATGCTTAACCTTTCGGTCCGTGTTCCGAGGCCATGTCTGTACATGCTAGGCTCGTCAAGTAAGAACCTTAGTATTCGCGTGCGTAAAACTGTCTTACACCCGTTGTATGAAAGCGTAGAGTCGAGAACACCCGATCATCACGTGATGCCTCAAAACACGCCACAAAACGGTGCATACTTAAGGAAGAACACATTTTATCTTGATATCTAAATGAGGGATCATCTTATAATGCTACCAAAAGCGCCAAACTAGCATTATAAGATGCTAACATCTAATGTGTGGAGTGAGGTGATATGGTCCATGCATTTGATCTCTATCATTTGCATCGTGGTATGATCTCTATCATTCCTTTGTGTGTAAGGCCAAGGTCTATGGAACTTACACGTTAAGTGAGTTGTAAGAGTATCTATCATACATCTACTTACAACAATACCATATCAAGACACTAGCCCAGCAACGATCTAAACTAGACGCCTCTAATTTATCAATTGCAAGTTTTACGTGGCTTAGGACTTTCAGAGATAGAACCGGTCTTACCTACGAACATGAACCACAACGAGGATAACCAAGTTATTAGCAACTCGTTGTAAATCAGATATTGACTATAGTAGGAGAGACAGACACCCGCCAGCCACTTATGCAAAACAAGTTGCATGTCAGTCGTGGAACCGGTCTCATGTACGATGACATGTAAGGTTGGTCCGGGCCGCTTCATCCCACTATGCCACCAATATCCAAAGTACATAGAAGATGCAATAACATGATCATCATCGCCCACATATCAACCATATGTGTACTACCCGTGCTAAGTACCTACGCATAGATCAGGCTCTAATACCACTGTTGGTTCCGCAGCATAGAAAACAAAAAATTTCCTACGATGAGAACTATACGCCAAGATCTATCTACTAGATACAGAGCAACGGGTGGACATACATCCATGGAGAACTTACCCTCGAAGACAACGAGTTTTGTTAACGAGTAGGAACTCGTGGTTGATGTAGTCGTACGCTTGCCGATCTCAAGATCGTGTGGAAGTCCGAGCGCCGCAAATCAGCAGCGCATCCGTCCTCGCACACACGTTCAAGCCACCGGACAACCTCCATCTCCTCGCTCCAGCGAATCAGCGGAAGCAGCAACTCCTTCCAGACGCAAGGCCACTGGGAACATGTATCTCGCTAATCCGAGACCATGGGGGAATATCTAGAGGGGGAGAGAGATCCTTCACGAGGAGGTGTGAGGATGAAGGAGGGAATGGGTGGCCTTTTATAGGAGGAGGGGGGGTGCCCCCTCTCTCCATGGCCGGCGCATGGGGGGGTGACCCCTCACCTCCCCCATTCATGTGGTGGTAACCCCTCCACATTAAAATGCCCCTTAACATTCTCTTTTAAAGTCTCCACTTTAAATGCATTAAATTTCTCCAAATTTAATGCTCTCTCATTTAATAAAACTCTTTTATTTATTTTATTCAGAATTTTGTTAATTACTTTAATTAACAAACATTCACATAAAACATTCACATAAAACCCCTTGCAACATTTCAATATTACATGCAGAACCACTTTCTGCAATTTCACCCGAAACAATTCCGGTTTCTATCGAAACATTTCCTGCGCTTTGCAAACCTTTTGTCTAGAACATATGTGCTCCTAAATGGTGTCCGGCAACCCTTAAGTGTGTCACCCTACGGTTCGCGAATAATGCAGACATGATTGAGACTCCTCTCAGATCAATAATCAGAAGCGAGACCTGGAGATCCATACTAACTCCTGCACATTCAACGATGACTTCTGTGATCGTGAGAACCTTTAACGTCAGCAATTTAATCCCTTTGTCTCATGATATAATACATGTCCGAGATTCGATCATCGGTATCCAAATACCTAGTTTGATCTCGTTACCGACATGCACTCTTTTCTCGTTCTCGTGATATAACATTCTAGTGATCACATCACTTGCTTGCAAGCTATCTTAATGTGATATCACCGAGAGGGCCCAGAGTATATATATCCGTCATATGGATTGACAAATCCCACTCTTGATCCATGAGCCTCAACATAACACCTTCGTAGTACTGAACCCATCTTTATAGTCACTCTGTTACGGTGAGACGTTTGATGTTATCAAGATACTCTTCCGGTGTTAGCAATTAACATGATCTCATGGTCTAAGGACTAAGACTACTTTGTATGATGTTATAGCAATATAAACATAATGACTTGATCGTAATGCTATACTTCGGATGAATGTTCATCACATCATTTCACAAATGCTGTGACCTTGTTATTAACAACATCCAATGTCCATGATCAGGAAACTTTGATCATCTTGTTAATCAACAAGCTAGTCTATAAGAGAGGCATAACTAGGAACCCTTTTTGTTTATTAAACACACATGTATTGATGTTTCCTATCAATACAATTATAGCATGCAAAATAAACATCTATCATATACAAGAAATATATAATAACAACTTTATTATTGCCTCTTAGGGCATATTTCCTTCAATTCCAAGCAGATCCGGCTGGCGGCGCTGGCAGACCGGAAGCTACGACGGCGACATCCACGTCAGGCCTGTGCAATCGCACCATCGAGAGGGCAGCCTTGGCACCAGCCACCAACTGCTGCCTCACGCACTCGCAAACCGCGGACATATCTTGAAATTTGGCAAGGAGAGCCAACAGGCTTGACGACGTGTCATCCAACGGGAACATCGCTCGGTAGCTATTCTTCAAACATGACTGCGACTTCTTCAGGAAGAGCAGCACTCGCGAAGCATGATCCTGCAGGATCACCAATGCAGTCGCACGATCATGATCCACCTAGAAGTATCCACTCTCTTGGAGTTGCTCCTGGGTGAGACCATGAAGGCGGATGGCAATCCTATCCCTCTCCTCCTGCGGACGGTGTGCACTAACAACTACACGAAGCAGCACCAACAGCATGAGTACAACGTACCACTGCGACTATCTACAAAGGAAAAAGATGAGGACGAGCAAACTAACACTTAAACTGGTCGCCCAGCTGCGTCACCTCGCCAAGCAGATACTGCTCGCGGGCGGCGGCTTTTTCCGCCTTTGACTTCCACATATCTACGTTACCGCGGATCAAGGGCAACTCACGCTCCAGCTGCTTCACGCGGTCATGAAGTCGCGACAGCAAAGACAGCTCCTCTACCCTGGAGCGCGGCGGTACCACTGTCTCATCAAGAGATGATGGATCCTGGTTTCCCCCTACAGGACCACTCGATGTGCCCTACCACAGATCAAGACAGAAGCAAATAAGGCAACCAAACTAACACAAAGACAGGGATAGTAGATGCATTCAGGATAAGCATAAAAAATATTCACAAGGACACTCGCCAGCCGGCATGTTCTTAGAGCAAAAGGACAATTCATCATCTACTACACAAGCTAACTATGGAGCAGCTGGCTTCTTCGACTTTGACGCCTTCGGAGGCTTCATCAAGTCCGTGGCAGTATCAGACGCCACTGATTTTCCGCCTGCCCCTGAAGCCGAAGCTTTCGCGCCTTCTTAGCGCGCTGGAGCTCCTCCGAATACTTGGCAACGGTATTAATCAAAGAATGGCCGTATTTGGCACAGGCAGTCGCAAAGGGAGTGAAAACTACCTGCTGACCATCCGCGCCAACAGGCATTGTCTTCGACACCGCAGAGGGATCTATCTCGACTCCGTGGGCCTGCACCATGGCGAGTGACATCGTTGCACCAGCCGCCCGGAGGGAGTTCTTGTAGGTAGAAGGCACGCCCCCGGCGAGCGACTCCACCAGCTCGTCCATAGTATCGACCTGCTCCGCCTTTGGCATCAACTCCTCCCGGAGGCGACTAAGGGCGACCTTGGCCTTGGATAATGTATCCTGGACGGCGGCGCTTCGATCTTTGACCGTGGATACCGCGCCGGCCAGAGCGTCATCACGACGAAGGGCCTGCGGGTCAAAACTCAAGTCGCCGGCATCTACACCAAAAACATGGATCAAATTTCTAGTGCCACCGGCAAAACTCCAGAAGCAGAGAAAAGCATCAATCAAAAATCAACCAGTAAAAGGTACCTGAGAGGGCCTTGGCGACTGAGAATAGTTGCTCCTCGAACAACTTCTCCCTGGCCGCAAAAGAGGCACGCAGATCCTCTTCGCGCTTTCGGGCATCATCACGAGCCACGATTGCCTCATCGCGTCCCTTGATAGCTGCGGCCAATGTCTTCCGACATTGCGCAGAAGGGCGTTATGCTCAGCTACATGGCAGTCAAAATAATTGGCTATCAGTCGAGCATACCAAAACAGAGAGAAGATGAAAGGAACAAGCGTGGAAGCACTCACTTTCGACCACGCGGTGACGCGTCTCCAGCATCGCATGCTGACGACCCATCGCCATCACTTGCTCCGCCACTCGCGTGGCTTCCTTTACAAGGAGCTATTGCGCCAATCAAGGAATCAGAGAGGGCAACAGAAGGCGTTGACTGCCAAAATACAAAAGAAGGAAAGATATACTCACATGGTCCCCTAGCGACTCCAAAGAGGTCTGTTGAGCTGTCATCCGAGCAACTATTCGATGCTCCCCTCCGTGAGGAGAGCTCGAAGAATTATGCCCGGAGTGGGCCGCCATCGGAGGACATGGAGCGCGCTCGACTTCTACCTTGGCCCTTGAGGTCGCGACTCCTAATTCCTTCAAAAACTCAACGTCGCCAGAAGATGACGACGCCTCTTGACTGCAAGACCAAGTTCGCATTAAGAAAAGGCAAAACTCCAGGGCACAGCCAACAAATAGAAAACAGAAAAGAATGAATGACCTCTTAAACTTACCAGTAAAACTTGTCAAGATCAAACGTGGCCTCCGCCGACTCCGGCGAAGACTCCTTGGGCAATCGCATCTTCTTGCGAGAAGATGGTGCTACAGCCCTCACAGGGATGGCGGGAATTGGTGACTCTGCGCCAACAACTGTGCCTTCTGGAGTTGAAGGAGTCGATGCATCGGAGTCCTCGCTGCGCGAACGCTTGCGAGTATCCGGGCTCCGGACTCAGGGGCTTCCTCTTCCACATCAGAAGGGATGGTCGACTCAGACTCATCCTCTTCAAAAGCTTCGCGAGGAATAATGCCCTCAGGGAGAGGAGGCATGCAAGCGACACCGCCCAATCCTGCATACAAATAGCAAAAAGGAGCAAGTAAGCAACAGAAAAGCAATCGCGAACATAAGCTACTGCGTAGCACGACTGTACCTCGGGAGGAGGATTCGAAGCATTGAAGGGAGGAACGACTGGCTCATTCGGAAGCACATCCTTGAAGGTGTACTTCGTGACCAGTCGCACCCTCTTATCTACCTCACTCGCGGACATGCCATCAGCAGACACACGAGTGACATCATCAGCGCCACCCCATTGAAACATGGGATGGACCCTAGCCTGGAGAGGCTGGACGCGACGACGCAGCCAAGTACTGACAAGGGCGCAGCCTCCCTCTTCTACGCCTATGCGACTCTCGAGGTCGCAGACACGTTGATATAACACATCTGTCTCCGCGAGTTCGGAAGGCATGATCATGTTCTTCCAAGAACGCATCTTCTTGCAGGGAGTCGCGGGGTCGAAAGGCGCGAGTCCAAAATGCTCGTCCTGGGCCTTCTGGTCGCGAACATAAAACCATCTGTCCCTCCATCCCTGGACGGACTTGGCGAGCTTGATGTCGAAATAGGTGGCGGATGGGTCGACATGGATACCACAACCACCTACGTCGTAAACGAAAGAGCCAGATGCGGACTGACGCTTTAGCTTAAATAAGCGTTTGAAAAGGCCAAAGTGCGGCTCAATTTCGAGCCAGCACTCGCAAAGGGTGATAAAACAAGAGATGTGAAGAATCGAATTTGGGGACAGCTGATGGAGCTGGAGCCCGTAGAAACAGAGGAGACCCCTAAGAAAGGGGTGGATAGGCAAAGAAAGGCCGCGAATGATGAAAGCAAGAAACATCACTCGAACCAGCGGGAGGCACAGGAATGGTCTCACCGCTAGGGACACGCGCGCCGGCGACTGCTGCAGAAATAACTCCATCTTGGCGAAGAATACGGAGATCAGACGCCTTGATGATTGAAGGGCGCCAAGCGCCATTGGTCACACGGGTGCCCGCGACTTTATTTTTCCCGCCGGCGGCGGCACTGGTGCCCGCAGCAGCGGAGCCACCCCTCTTCTTTGCCGCAGCAGCGGTGGCGGCAGATTCAGCGGCAACACCTCCTTTCTTCTTTCCCATTGCGCGATGGCGATGAGAACGCAGAAAATAACTTGGAAACTAGCGGAGATGGTCCAGAGCTGAGGAGGAGATGAGCGCAGGAGAAAAGCATAGGAGAAGTGGCAATGGCGATGGCAGCAAAGAAGAAAAGGGCGCAGATGGAAATTTACCGCCGTAGCATCGCTACTTAACCCCTAAGAGATGCAATCCAACGGCTCGCAAAAACCCTATTGGACGCGTGGCACATATCGCGCTCGACACGTGGGGAAGAGGAAGCGCGAACCGTCCCTCAACTGCGCGGAAATCGAGGAGGCACAGTTAATAATAAGATTACGCACACCCAGTCAAATCAAAGTTAGAAAGTGGGACCCACCGCTCGTCACGTCCCGTCAAAGCCGCTCACGCGGACAACTGAGGTCATGAAAGCATCAGCACTGACATCATCAACAGCTACGCAGCGGAAAACTACGACTACTTTAGTCCTTGCTAGAGTCTTCGACTCCACCAAGCACTCGAGGGCTACTCCCATAGGGAGCGCTGGCCGTGCACCCTATGATTTTATTTTCTTATTACAGGGATACAAGCAATCGCAATCAAACCCAGCCACTCGAAATACGATTCGACTATGGATGTGGTTTACTCCCATAGGGAGCGCTGGAAACATTTTCGACAGAAACAAGCAAGCAAAAGACGACAGCAGTCGCAACCCAAGTTTTTGACTCGGACAAACAAAAATGACAGCAGTCGCAAATTTTCTTTAGTCCCTGCCTGAGTCTTCGACTCAACCAGGCACTCAGGGGCTACTCCCATAGGGAGCGCTGGTCGCGCACCCTGTGATTATTTGCACAAAAGTTGTGCGTCGATTACATCAGCACTCGCAGATCATGGCGACACCGCCTCATATTTTCCCTACAAAGAGATTATGTCTCCTGGGTTGCCCGAATCATCTCCGCGATGATAAAATTCGGATGCCGCGCTTACAGCATGAAGGTAAGACCTGAATAAAGGCTTGGCAACGCATTTAACTGCGCACTACCAGAAACATATCCGTGCCTATAGGCACGATGAACATGCCTTGATGGACGCGTTAAGTGCTTACACCCATATAACTGGAATTCGACTCTTGTAAGACCTCCGCGGCCTGAGTCGAATTACGCCAGCACTTTTCTGGATTCGAGTCCGGGGACTCGAGTTCGAGTAGATTGCGTTGTTTCACCCTAAGGTGGTTAGCTGATATCGATACTTCGGCTATATCAGGCACGTATATCAACAATCCCTATGACATAAATGAAAACAGTCGGAAAACATACTCATTCAAACACTCGAAGACTTCAAAAAGTACCCAGTCGAATCTGCGATTCCACTGGATACTCGGGGGCTACTGACATGGGTATACCCTACAGGTACTCGAGCTTGGTATATCCGGTCTAAATACGTATAGGCCTACGGTGTCGCCAAGGCCCAGACGAAAGGACTCGAGTGACCTGCGGACTCTCGATTGCGTGAGAGGCAAGAAGAAGCTAAAGATAGAAAGTTTGAAGGGAAGAACCCTAACTTGTAACCGACTCGACCTGCTATCCGAGACCTAGCCTATCTATATAAAGGCTAGGAGGGAGCGGCGAGGAGGACACACGCAGCCCTAGTTTCCACAACTCTTGCCAGATTGCATCTGCGCACCATTGTAACTTTCGACTCCTTCAATAATTCCACGAGTAGACAAGCAGGAGTAGGGACCTCTACGAGGCCTGAACCTGGGTCAATCCTTTGTCCCCTGTGTGCTTGTTTGCTAGCCGATAGATGTCTCCAGCACTCCCTCCTTCTCCAAAACCCAAGTCCATAACAATGGACATTGATGAGTTAAATCCTCGTCAATAGCAGTTAACTAACAAATTACGACTAAGAATTTGGTGGAAAGAAAATCTTGGTGTCGGTGCTCCTTTTGATAGAGCCAATGTTCATTCCTAGATGTACATTATTTGAGATACCGGAATGATCTGTAATCCCATCTAGATGTGGCCGTTATTGTTGTTCCAACTTTGGTTTAGCTTCATTTATCTCTTATGAAACTTTGTAGATCGTTTGAAATTTGGAAACTGACTCAGGATGGTAACTGTAGCCGCATATACGATGCAGAAGTAAGTGTCTCTATATGTAATCCATGTAGTTCATGCAATCAACAAACGAGGTGTGTTCACTTTTCTTTTCAGAAACATACTAGCTGAATGCACGTGAGTTGTCACGGTGCATTTTTCCTTGCTTCCATGAGTTGTCAAACTTTTCAAAATCAACTCGCGTTGCACAAATTTTGTTCCACCAACCATACGTTTTCCCTCATGATGAATGCTCGTGAGTTGTTAAAGCACTACAGGAATAGATAGCTACGCCGACAGCCGGGAGCTACGCCGACGGCCAAACGTCGGGGCCGTCGGCGTAGGTCACGAGCTGGGCGCCCCAGGAAGCTGGCCGGCGGCGTAGAATTGCCCTTAGCGTACGAGAGCTACGCAGACGGCTGCCCTCGGCATAGCTATTTTTCCTTTTACCTCATTAATCTTTGAAAAATTATAACTAAATCATTCTAATTCAGAAAAATACAAATAATATATCAAAATTTGCAAAAAAATAAGATCTATCTATCTACACTCAAATATTACACATTTGTAAATAAAAATTAAGTAAAACATAACACATTACATATAGTTTGAAACGAGCATAAAAAATTCAAAAACGATCCAAACAATGCGAAACCTTCGCGCGGGGTCATATTATGTGATATAGTTGCAAGAAAAAATATCAAACTTGGTGTATTGATTATGTCTCAAAAAAACCTTCACAAAATGACCTATCTCATTCGAGGTTTATTGACTTTCGGGTCAAATGACCAATGTTATGGCTAGAATCAAGGTATAGTTTGTGATAATGTGCCCATATTATGCATGAATGTGAATCATGGGATGACGAACAATGTTGCAGGAGGAAGTTTTCCTTTTTATCGCACCAAAAAGCCATTTTCCATTTTCCGAGCGCAAAAAACGGAGGGTTTTGTGAAGCAACCACCAAATGGCTAATTCAAAATGCTACCACCCTATTTTTCAAAAATACTAGACCATCTTACATCGATAATGTCCTAACAGGGGGATCTCAAACCTTTCCGTCCATCTCTGGTGAAAAAGACAAATTTCTGTCGAATCGGTAGGAAGTGGGTCAGATATGAACTACAGGTACATGATCTGATGCTCATTATTTTTAAAAAAAATCATTTTTAGGTTCATAATATGCTATTTAATCAGATATCCACTTCAAGTTTAGCGAGGCTCAGCCCCGAGCTAAGAATCTTAATGCCCGCCGTTCGACAAAGTTTAACGATAGTTTGAAACGGACATAAAAGATTCAAAAAGGATCCAAACAATGTGAAACCTTCGCGTGGTGTCATATTATGTGATAGAGTTGCAAGGGAAAATATCAAACTTGGTCTATTGATTATGTCTCCAAAAAACCTTCACAAAATGACCTATCTCATTCGAGGTTTATTGACTTTCGGGTCAAATGACCAATGTTATGGCTAGAATCAAGGCATAGTTTATGATAATGTGCCCATATTGTGCATGAATGTCCATCATGGGATGGCGAACAATGTTGCAGGAGGAAGTTTTCCTTTTTATCGCACCAAAAAGCCATTTTCCATTTTCCGAGCGCAAAAAACGGAGGGTTTTGTGAAGCAACCACCAAATGGCTAATTCAAAATGCTACCACCCTATTTTTCAAAAATACTAGACCATCTTACATCGATAATGTCCTAACAGGGGGATCTCAAACCTTTCCGTCCATCTCTGGTGAAAAAGACAAATTTCTGTCGAATCGGTAGGAAGTGGGTCAGATATGAACTACAGGTACATGATCTGATGCTCATTATTTTTAAAAAAAATCATTTTTAGGTTCATAATATGCTATTTAATCAGATATCCACTTCAAGTTTAGCGAGGCTCAGCCCCGAGCTAAGAATCTTAATGCCCGCCGTTCGACAAAGTTTAACGATAGTTTGAAACGGACATAAAAGATTCAAAAAGGATCCAAACAATGTGAAACCTTCGCGTGGTGTCATATTATGTGATAGAGTTGCAAGGGAAAATATCAAACTTGGTCTATTGATTATGTCTCCAAAAAACCTTCACAAAATGACCTATCTCATTCGAGGTTTATTGACTTTCGGGTCAAATGACCAATGTTATGGCTAGAATCAAGGCATAGTTTATGATAATGTGCCCATATTGTGCATGAATGTCCATCATGGGATGGCGAACAATGTTGCAGGAGGAAGTTTTCCTTTTCATCGCACCAAAAAGCCATTTTCTATTTTCTGAGCGCAAAAAACGCCGGGTTTTGTGAAGCAACCACCAAATGGCTAATTCAAAATGCTACCACCCTATTTTTCAAAAATAATAGACCATCTTACATGGATAATGTCCTAACAGGGGGATCTCAAACCTTTCCGTCCATCCGTGATGAAAAAGACAAATTTTACCGAATCAGCAGGAAGTGGGTCAGATATGAACTACATGTATATGTTTTGATGCTCATGATTTTTTACAAAAATCATTTTTAGGTTCACAATATGCTATTTCATCAGATCCACTTCAAGTTGCTATTTCATCAGATCCACTTCAAGTTTAGCGAGGCTCAACCCCGAGCTAAGAATCTTTATGTCTGCCGTTTTAAACGGGCAAATGAAATTATGGCTATAATCATGTCATAATTAGTTATAAGTTGATATAGATATCATATTTGGATTCCTATCATTTTTCTTATCAATTTAGACATATTATTTGTCGAATTCCGATTTACGGATTTAGATATATTAATTATTCTATAGTAAATTGAAAAATACAAAATAAATAAAATCATTATATTTTTATTTGATTTCAATAATAATTTTACTTATTCATTGTTGTTTACTTAAATAATTGTTTGTATTTTCAAAAAATACAAACATGTGATATGATGATATAAGAGTTAATAGGATTGATATCATAGTATTGACAACAATATATAAATATGCGGGAACAAATTTTGAAGGAACAGAGAAGTTAAGCGTGCTGGGAGTGGAGTAGTGCTAGGATGGGTGACCGACCGGGAAGTTTCATCATAAGTGCAATTTGACCTAAGATTAAGTGTAATTAGTGTTAAAATTGTTTCAAGTGAGAGATTAACAAGTCAAACATTAAAAAAATAGAGAAAAAAATTTAATTTTTTTTTGATTTTTTTTTAAAAATTATTTTTGCAACAGGACGTTAGGCTATGCCGAGGTAGCTACGCCGAGGGCTGCCATCGGCGTAGCCTACGCCAACGGTTTTTCCATACGCCGACGGCCTTCTCGCGCTTCGCCGAGGGAGATCGTTGTCGAGGAGCTACGCCGACGGGGATCGGGGCTACGCCGCGGCTTTTGGCCCTCGGCGTAGCTTGCGATTCCTGTAGTGAAGTTCACAAATTGGCGAGTCATTGCATGAATTTTTTTCTAGCAACTAACAATCACCGCTCTTTAAAGGTGAAACCAAATTCTGGGTTGTGAATAAATTTGTGGAAACACAAAAGTACAAACATAAATGGACAGAAAATATACTTGAATGTACACATTCTCGTGTGGCTAGCCTCGTATTAAGCCCTAGTTTCCTAATTTTGATTTGGTTGATACTTGTTGATACTTGTGAGGGTATAGAATGCATTATGTTGTTCCTTTTTAGGGAAAAGCCAGCATGACATCCTTTATTAATATCAAATAATAGTTACACCATCTAGCAGAGTTTGGAGTAAATAGTTAGGGGTTTATCAACCTAATTACATAAAGATTTAGAAATAAAACAAGAGCTAGTTATTTCATGAGCGGCTGCATTGCGTTCTCTTATACAATGATTAAAATCTACCTTCCAAATACTCCTTGTATTCGATCTTCTTAGTTGTTGATAAATGTGTACATAAAAGAGCAATAAACTTGAACATACTAAAGTCAAATATCTATAAAATAAACACCAATATATGTACCTGTTGTATGTAGGATCCTTGCTTACTCATTTATGTGGTAGATTCTTTTTGTATTTTTTCGAAAAGGGAAAAACCCTGTCCTCTGCATCAACTGATACACACAGCCTTTTATTATTAGTTCAAGCGTCGAAACATCCAGTAGAAATGCAACTCATGGATCACTTAAGTTTGATACATAGATCAACCAACAGAAAAATGTAACAAGTGACTACACATTATACTCTAGTCGACTAAAACACAACCACCCAGACTGGCTGAAGATGTGCCCAACAATCATCAGAAGATGGATGCACCCAATAGCCATGATATCTCGCAGGTCTTGCGGCGATAGGAACTCCCATAACTACACGCAATGATCCACCATGTGAATAACCTGCAAAATATTAAAGTTTTTTTATTGTTAAAGATAATATCATTTCTACATCTCCAAATAGACCAACATAAGGCTGAAACACTAATTCAAATTATAGTATTAGATGATTTATCAATGTCATTTAACTAATTACCAAACATATTTGTTACATTACTCGGGGGGATAAATCATAAGCAAAATGAATAATATGCCACATAAGACGTGTAAAAGGGTAAGATATAAAAGATCTCTATGGTTTCTTGTGCGCCACAGAAACAACACTTAGTACACCCTACCCAATTCCTTCTTGCCAGATTATCCTTTGTGAGGAGCACCTTATTATTCAGGAACCACATAAATTTTTTAATTTTAGGTGCGATATTAAGTTTCAAAAGATATTTCTGAAGAAGGACCGTATTATCATTCATAAGGTCCTCATACATAGATTTAACAGAGAATACCCCAAATGATGGCAATTTCCAAACAAACTTATCATCACTATCAGACAACTAAATCCTTATTAACCTTCGGCATAAGTGTAACCAGGCATTCAACTTATTGCCACTCAGTATCCTCCTGAAACCAATGTTTAGTGGTACATGAGTTAAAACCTATGCAACAGTTTCATTCTTCTGATGCACGATGTTATACAAGGTTGGATATTGTTGTGCTAAAGGGGTTTCTCCCAACCATGTATCCTTCCAAAACTAAGTCTTAGCACCATCTCCCACTTGGAAATGACCTCTAGCAAAAAACTCGTTCTTTACCCGCATCAGTCCTTTCCAAAAAGAAGAATCGTTGGCTTCGCTTGGACTTAGAACAATGTATTTTGACTTAAATATTTCTTATATATCAACTCTTGCCACACTCCTCCTTCAGTTAAAAGCTTAAAAAGCCATTTGTTTAATAAATATTTATTCTTTAATTCCAAAACCTCAATGCCGAGACCACCCTGATCTTTTTGTCTACAAATGATGTTCCATTTCGATAATCTATATTTTCTTTTATTTTTATCATTTTGCCACAAAAAACGATACCTATAAAATCTATTTGTTTTCGAACTCCCTTAGGGATCTCCAGAAATGACAATATAAACATAGGTAAACTGGTTAAGATAGAGTTGATTAGAACTAAGCGATCACTATATGATAACAGCTCGCCTTTCCAGCAACTCAACTTCCCTTCACATCAAGTTTTCATTGGATACCAATCTGAATTTCTTAGTTTTCTATAGTGAATAGGCACTCCCAGATATCGAAAAGGCAAAGACCTAGCCTCACAACCAAAAATTGGTTTGTATTGCTGCTCATCGTCCTTAGCCTTACCGAAACAAAAGATTTCGCTTTTGTGAAAATTAATTTTTAAACCCAATAAGTGTTCAAAGATACATAAGATTAATTTCATGTTCACAGCCTTCTGAAGATCGTGTTCCAAGAATAATATTGTATCATCTGCGTATTGTAGAATTGACTCCTCCCTCAAGAAAATGAGGAATGAGGTCTCCAACGTGTCCATCCTCTTTTGCACGTGCAATCAGGATGGTTAGCGTATAAACAACAATATTAAATAACATCGAAGATAGTGGATCCCCTTGTCTGAGCCCCTTCCTAGTTTGAAAAAAATATCCAATATCATCATTGACCCGTATACCAACACTCCCTCCCTGAACAAAACTCTCAATCAATTTACATCACGCTGGTGCTAAACCTTTCATACGTAGCATTTGCTAAAGGAAAGACCATTTGACTTTATCATATCTTTTTTATTTTAAACATCACCCTATTCAGTTTTTTCTCTCCTTGGTTGATGAAACCGTTATGTCCTCTCCTCGGTGATCTTTTTATTTTATTTTATTAGTTCCAACAGAAAGAAAAATCATGTGGCGAAGGACAAGACATTGAGGTATTGGGCAAGCCAAGAAATACGAATTCAGTCATTCTTAGCAATCAGTGCAGGTTTTAGGGGGTAAAAATGACTATTTGGAATTTAATCTAGATGAATATTTGTCGAGCATTCTCTGGATGATAATTCATATGGTTGAACATACTGGAGTCAAATATCTATAAAATAAACACCAATATATGTACATGTTGTATGTAGGATCTCTGCTTACTCATTTATGGGGCTGGTTCTTTTTTCTCTCTTTGGTTGATGAAACCGTATGCCCTCTCCTTGGTGACTTTTTCTTTTCTTTTCTTAGTTCCAACAACAAGAAAAAACCTACGGCGAAGGATAACACATTAAGGTATTAGGCAAACCAAGAAATACAAATTTAATATTTCTTAGCAATCGGTGCAGGTTTTAGGGGGTGAAATGACTATTTGGAATATAATCTACATGGATATTTGTTGAGCACTCTTCGGATGGTAATTCCTATAAATTTCTTGAGAACGCTCTGCTGGTTGCTGTCCATATTGTTGTAGTGTCCAATCAGTCATTCTCCTGATTAAACTTCCTTATTGTAACACTCCGGTAAAATCACTACTAGAAAATCGCTTATTGTTTCTATCTTTGTGCATCATCATGATAGCATGCTCATCTCTACATGCCACATTGCATTTGAGCATCATCATCATCATGCATATTTCCGCACTAAACTATTTTCCTAAAAGCATATCTTTATTTTCTAATTATCCCTCTCTTTATTTCAAAATACAAAACCTCGGTGTTTCCGGAGATCTATGTTTATCTAAAACTATTTATAAAAGTCTTTAAAATTAAAATAAAAAAAATAAAAAATTGTCCTGGGGAGGCAGTCCAGCCGATCAGGCCAAAGGCCCAACCGGGCCAGACCACCTACAACCCGGCCCAACTAAACCCTAAGCTAGACCTAACCCTAGTCTTAGCTAAACCGTAACCCCACATACCACACCAGCCGCCGCACTCACCTACCCATGCCCGCGTGTTGTGCACCTCTCTCACACACATCAACCCACCTGACACAGACGCCAACCCGCTCCCACCTGGCCCCACCTCGCGCGCCTCCCTCTCTCCCGCCCTGACACACCACGTCGCTCGTCCGGCCCACCACGCAAACCCAGCGCTGCCCACAGCGGTACGCAACACCCGCCCCAGCCCCACTCGCGAGCGACACGACCGCCCTCGATTCCCCACCTACCCCTCTCTATTTGTGACGCTCCTCTCCCCAACCCCGCGATGCTGAGTGACGTCAGTGCCTCGTCGCCCTCGCCTCCACCACGCCGGAGCTCAGAGGCCGCCACGCCGAGCAGCTCCTCCACCGCTTGGCCTGTTCCTGTTAGAAATAATGGGCCAAATAAAATAAGCCCATATAGATTTTAGATTTTCTCTAAATCTCAAAGCCCATGTTTGTGGCATATCACATGTGTTTGGGCCCATGTTTGGGGCAGCTCACATGGGAGTGGAGTGGGAGCTAAAGTTTAGTCCCACATGGAAAGTTGGACGAGAGTTACACCACCTTATAAGGTGGAGTGGTTCATCACTTAGTAAAGTGAGTGAGAAGAGGAGAGCTACACACACGCTCCTCCTCCGACGACGCCGTCGCTCGCACGTACGCACCGCCTGCCCGTCACGACGCGCGCACGCCGCAGGTTGCGGGTTGCGGGAATCTCGCCGAGCCGAGCTTTCTTTTTGCTGCTCAGGAAAATGTGTGACGTTTTGACAGACGTGTCAACAGTCAGCCTATTCGGGTCGCTTCCGGATCATGGTCTACTGGAACCGACCTAGGCGTGCGCTACGTGGACTCGGCCCACGTTCGCTTCCGTTAGGGTTTCCTGAGCCGCTCTATATAAAGTGATGTGCGGCTACCACCACGAACGACCACCGAACCAATCCAGGGTTTGTTAACCTCTCTGCTTGCGCCGCCGCCGTAGTCTACTCCATCCCGCTTGCTGGCGTGCACCGGCGGATGGGAGAGCAGGTCTCTGGAACCACTCGCATTTGTGATCCTGTACGGGAGAGGGCGAATAAGGTTTTTGGGAAGCGTTATGCGCGATTGCTCGAGTTCTGCATCACGGCTCGTCTTCCATCCAAGTCTGGCCGTGCTGCCTATCGCCGTCTTCGTCGCCGTCTCCTTCAATCAATCTTTCCCAAAGTTACTATGGCGACTTCATCTGCAAGAGAACGGTACGTGCGACGTGCTGCTGTCCGATTTGTCATCATGTTCTGCGAGTACATATTTAGCTGCTACTTGTTTCCGTTCATCTTGTCGTTTAGTACATCTAGTATGTTCGAGTTACATGTGTTAGTAGTTGGTTCTTTCATGTTTAATATTCTGGAATTAATCATGGAAATTGTGCCTAATAATCCAACAATCCAAAAACCTTATTATAGGCAATTTCCTGAGTTAAACATGGGACATCTAGCTGATGCTATGAAGCCGGAAAAGTTTACTGGTGTGAATTTTAAGAGGTGGCAGTATAAGACCACCATGTGGCTGCAAGCTCTGAAAATATTCGATGCTAGCGAGGGTTTACCTAAAGGAACTATATCTGAGCGGGATCAGAACAAGTTCAAGGAAGCCAATCTAGCCTTCGTGGGATGTGTTCCGAGTGTTGTTGATAACAAGCTGTTTGACGTGTATATGCACTTCAAAAACGCAAATGAGCTCTAGGAGGCACTGGACGCTAAGTTCGGTGTAGCAGATGCTGGCAGTGAACTGTATATCATGGAGATCTTCCATGATTACAGGATGCTTAACAACCTTTCTATAGTCGAACAGGCTCATGAGATATAGTGCTTTGCCAAGGATCTTGAAATCCTTAAGTGTATCCTACCCGACAAGTTTGTGGCTGGGTGCATTATTGCAAAGTTGCCTTCTTCATGGAGGAACTTCTCCACAACTCTCAAGCATAAGAGGCAAGAGATATCGGTTGAAAACCTGATAGCGTCTCTTCATGTTGAGGAGAAGGCTCGGGCCTAGGACACTGCTGAGAAAGGAGGCGAGGGTCAGTCCAACGCCAATATGGTGCAGAAGAAGACCTTTGGAAAGAACAAAGGGAACTATAAGCCCTCTTTCAACAAGACTGAAAAGACTACAACCTTCAAGAAGAAGAAGAAGCCGAACAAGGCCCAGCTAGGTTGCTTTACCTGTGGAGAGCTCGGACACTTTTCCAAGGACTGCCCAGAACGTGCAGATTATAAAGGGAAAAAGGGGAAGAATGTCAACGTCGTGACTTCTAGCAATGCTTATGGGTATGGTAATCTATTTACTGTTCTTTCAGTTTTTCAATCACCATGTTGGTGGATTGATATAGGTGCTAATGTTCACGTGTGTGCTGACATCTCTATGTTCACTTCTTATTAGGTCGCTCAGGATTCATCCGTCCTAATGGGGAATGGGTCACATGCTTCTATTCATGGTGTTGGCACGGTGGATCTAAACTTCGGGAAAGATCGTGGAGCTGAAGAACATGCATCATGTCCCTTCCATGAACAATAATCTCGTTAGCGACTCCCTTCTATGCAGAGATGGGTTTAAGGTTGTTTTTTAGTCTAATAAAGTCATTGTGTCGAAATATGGACAATTTATTGGTAAAGGCTATGATTGCGGAGGGTTGTTCCGCTTTTCACTTTCATATTTTTGTAATAAGTCCGTAAACCATATTTGTGGTGGTGTTAATGATGATACCAGTGTTTGGCATTCTCGTTTATGTCACATTAATTTTGGTTTGATGTCCAAGTTGTCCAATATGAGTTTAATTCCGAATTTCACTATTGCCAAAGGTTCGAAGTGCCATAGTTGTGTGCAATCAAAGCAACCTCGAAAGCCTCACAAGGCAGCCGAGGAGAGAAACTTGGCACCTCTAGAGCTCATACATTCTGATCTTTGTGAGATGAATGGTGTGTTGATAAAAGGTGAAAAGAGATATTTCATGACTTTGATTGATGATGCGACTAGATATTGCTATGTTTATTTGTTGCGCACGAAGATGAAGCTTTAGACTACTTTAAAATTTATAAAGCCGAAGTTGAAAATCAACTAGAGAGAAAGATCAAACGTCTTAGGTAGGATCATGGTGGTGAATTTTTTCCCAAAATCTTCGATGAATTCTGTGAGGAACATGACATTATTCATGAAAGGACGCCTCCCTGCTCTCCCTAATCAAACGGGGTTGCCGAGAGGAAAAACCGCACGCTGACTGACTTGGTGAATTCCATGTTAGCCACCACTGGTCTATCTAAGGCATGGTGGGGGAGGCCTTGTTGATAGTGTGTCATGTCCTGAATAGATTTCCTAACAAGAATAAAGATAAAATCCCTTATGAGGAGTGGGCTGGGAGAAAACCATCACTTTCTTACTTGCACACTTGGGGGTGTTTAGCTAAGGTCAACATACCAATTCCTAAGAAACGCAAACTTGGACCAAAGACAGTGGATTGCATCTTTCTAGGATATGCTCCACGGAGTGTAGGCTATAGATTTTTGGTGGTTAAATCTGAGGTTCATGATATGCATGTTGATACTATAATGGAATCTCGTGATGCAACATTCTTTGAGAATATGTTTCCTATGAAAGATATGCATAACACTACTAGAATTTCTTCTGAAATACTTCCTAAAACTAGTGCATCTAGTGAGAATTTTGAGTAACCACGCGAGGAAGAAGTCCTAGAGAAGGATGACAATGAAGCTCCTACACGGAGTAAGAGACAGAGGGTTGCAAAATCCTTTGGGGATGATTTCATTGTGTACCTTGTGGATGATACTCCCACTTCCATTGCAGAGGCATATGCATCTCCTGATACAGATGATTGGAAAGAAGCTATTCATAATGAGATCGACTCGATTCTTTCTAATGGAACTTGGGAACTATCAGAACGACCCTATGGCTGTAAGCCTGTGGGTTGCAAGTGGGTGTTCAAGAAGAAGCTAAGGCCTGATGGTACTATTGAAAAGTACAAGGCTCGGCTCGTAGCAAAAGGCTACACCCAGAGAGAAGGCGAAGATTACTTTGACACCTATTCACCTGTTGCTAGACTGACCACCATTCGAGTACTACTGTCCCTGGTTGCCTCTTATGGTCTTATCGTTCATCAAATGGATGTTAAGATAGCTTTCCTCAATGGAGAGTTGGAAGAGGAGATCTATATGGATCAGCCTGATGGGTTTGTGGTAAAAGGTGAAGAGAGAAAGGTGTGCAAGTTGTTAAAATCTTTATATGGCCTGAAGCAAGTACCTAAGCAATGGCATGAGAAGTTTGGCAGAACATTAACTTCTGTTGGCTTTGTCGTTAATGAGGCTGACAAGTGCGTCTACTATCGCCATGGTGGGAGCGAAGCTATTATATTATGTTTGTATGTGGATGATATCCTTATCTTTGGTACAAACATGAATGTGATAAATGAAGTCAAGTCTTTCTGTCAAAGAGATTTGATATGAAAGATCTAGGAGAAGCTGATGTTATTCTGAATATCAAGTTGATTAAGCACGAGAGTGGGATTACTTTGACGCAATCATATATGTTTAGAAGATCTTGAGACGTTTCGGTTTCATTGATGGCAAGTCTTCCCCAACACCTTATGATCCCAGTGTGACATTACGGAAAAACAAGAAAGAGCCGAAAGAACAATTGAGATACTCTCAAATCGGTGGCTCACTCATGTACTTAGCTAGCGCGACAAGACCCGACATCTCTTTTGCTATGAGCAAGTTGAGTAGGTTCATGTCTAACCCGGGTACTGAACATTGGTGTGCACTTGAAAGGGTCATGCGCTATCTATGTGGTATAATGAGTTATGGGATACACTATTCGGGGCATCCAGCGGTGCTCGAAGGATATAGTGATGCAAACTAGATCTCAGATGTAGATGAACTCTATGCCACTAGTGGGTATGTATTTACCTTTGGAGGCGGCGTGATATCATGGAGATCTTGCAAACAAACCATATTGACAAGGTCGACTATGGAAGCAGAACTTGCTGCTTTAGATACAGCCACTATACAGTCAGAATGGCTGCGTGAACTCTTGATGGACCTATCGGTGGTTGAAAAACCTATACCGGCCATCCTCTTGAATTGTGACAATCAAACTGTTATTATCAAAGTGAAAAATTCTAAGGATAACGCGAAGTCATCAAGACACGTCAAGAGACGTTTGAAGTCTATTAGGAAATTGAGAAACTCCGGAGTAATTACTGTTACGTATATTCAAACTGACAAAAACCTGGCAGATCCCTTTACAAAGGGACTATCACGAAATGTGATAGAAAGTGCATCGAGAGAGATGGGTTTGAGATCCATGGATGTTAAACAGTAGTGGTAACCCAACCTTTTTGGTCGGAGATCCCGTGAATTAGGACCTGGGAAAAACAAGCTAGTGGTGTGAGGGAGGAGAGTATTAGACAACCTTCTCTATGTGAAGATGCACAACTCTCAAAAGCTGCAAGGCAGGTTGGCAACATGCCTTAATATGTTTATGTTGGCTATGATTAGCAAAGATGCTGTCTTACAGAGAATTCTTGAAAGAACACACCTATACGAGTTCCGATTGTTAAGCGTTGCAATCTATGAGATTTGGGTGATCTCTAGTAAACTCATGAAGACACCAAGTAGTATGACGCATATGCTACACCCGTGGTGTAGGCTACTAGAAGCCAGGTACTAGTTATGACTTTGTGTTATATCTAAAAGCACCAAACTTGCAATTCAAGGTTCTTCCATTGTTCAAGTTGCTAATAGACGTAGCTCAAGGTTCTAGGCAAAAGTTCAACTTAACAGTCTTTGCTGAATCACTGGTATATAAACAAGTAGCGAGGATTGGAAAATCTTCAAATGGGCATTTGAGATTTGGTGGGGGATTGTTAGAAATAATGGGCCAAATAAAATAAGCCCATATAGATTTCAGATTTTCCCTAAATCTCAGAGCCCATGTTTGTGGCAGCTCACATGTGTTTGGGCCCATGTTTGGGGCATCTCACATGGGAGTGGAGTGGGAGCTAAAGTTTAGTCCCACATGGAAAGTTGGAGGAGAGTTACACCACCTTATAAGGTGAAGTGGTTCATCACTTAGTAGGAGAGCTACACGTGCGCTCCTCCGACGACGACGCCGCCGCTCGCTCGCACGTACCGCACCGCACCGCCCGCCCATCCCATCCTGTCACAACGCACGCGCACGCCGCGGGTTGCGGGAATCTCGCCGAGCCGAGATTTCTTTTTGCTGCTCAGGAAAACGTGTGATGTTTTGACAGACGTGTCAACATTCAGCCTATTTGGGTCGCTCCAAGATCGTGGCTACTTTCTGTTAGGGTTTCCAGAGCCGCTCTATATAAAGTGTTGTGCGGATACCACCACGAACGACCACCGAACCAATCTAGGGCTTGCCAACCTCTCTGCTTGCGCCGCCACTGTAGTCTACTCCATCCCGCTTGCCAGCGTGCACCGGCGGACGGGAGAGAAGGTCTCCGGAACCAATCGCCTTTGCAATCTTGTATGGGAGAGGGCGAATAAGGTTTTTGGGAAGCGCTCTGCACGACTGCTCGAGTTCTGCATCACGGCTCGTCTTCCATCCAAGTCAGGTCGTGTTGCCTATCGTCGTCTTCGTTGTCGTCTCCTTCGATCAATCTTCCCCAAAGTTACTACAGCGACTTCATCTGCAAGCGAATGGTACGTGCGACGTGTTGTTGTCTTATTATTCATCATGTTCTGCGAGTACATGTTTAGCTACTACTTGTTTCCATTCATCTTGCTATTTAGTACATCTAGTATGTTTGAGTTACAAGTGTTAGTAGCTGGTTCTGTCATGTTTAATATTCTGGAATTAATCATGGAAATTGTGCCTAATTATCCAACAGTTCCTGCATCCAGTTCACCCTGCCGCCATATCCGCCCACCGCGAGTGTAGTGCCGCCTCCTCTGGCCTTCCGTCGTTCCTCTCCGAGCTGCTCGAGCACCTCGACGCCCTGCCGCCTGCTGCTCTTCCCAACCCTCGCAACCCCTGCCGCTAGTGTCGCCTCCTCCCTTGCTTCCTTGTTGCCGGAGCTCTGCCCTGCTCCTCCCACCTCGCTGGAGCATCAAGCTCGCCGCCACCCAGCTCGACACCGCCCGCTGCCTCGGTTCCCTGCTTCGTGCTGCCGCCGCCTCGCAGACGCGTCCTGCCACCGGCCCTCCTGCAGCGAGTTTGTTGTTGAAAGGGAATTTCCTGCCCTAATCATGTTTTGATGTTTGGTATCAACACAAGATAGTTTTTACCGTGTACTAAGCATTGCAGGTACATCCGTTTAAATGGACAAGACAGTGTTCTAGTATTCGAAGGAGAAGGGTTCAAATTTTCATGAAGAAAAGGTGCCTGTTGGAAGCTTGGGGTTTTGCCTCCCCTAGGTCCGGAGACTCCGGGGTCCAGGCCTGGAGACTTGATAACCCACAAGTATAGGGGATTGTGTGTAGCCTTTTCAATAAGTAAGAGTATCGAACCAAACGAGGAGCTAAATGTAGGATAAATATTCTCTCAAGTTCTACCAACCACTGATACAACTCTACGCACACTAAACATTTGCATTATCTAGGAAATAAAACTAGAGTAACAATACGAGTACTAGAGATAGCTTTGCATGATAATAAATAACAAGAAAGTAAAGCTAGTTGCTGCAGCAATAAAATACACTAAACTAACAGAACCATGAGTGTGGAATAGGGGTGGTAATTGTGGTGACTTTGTCCAAGTTTAAATAGCGAATAGATCGGGTTCATTTTCTTCGATGCAGTTTTCTATGTGGGAGAGGCTAAATATACATGCGCTTCACTACTTGGAATTACATGTACTATATGATTGGATTGTTAGCGAACATCCGTAAGTACTAATCAATGCATTAAGGTTTCCCCAACCATAGCCTTAAGTTTAATGGTCCTCTTACTCCCATACGTGCAACGTTCCGGTTCGCGTCCTCAGGTTTCTGTCACTCCGGCAGAACTCCCCCTTCCTTTTACACATACTACAAACCCTATGATGTTTAATCCATGCGCGCACAAATATAATGGACACCAAAAGACTGTACCATATCAACATACAACTCTAATGAACCAAAGACGTTCAACCATTCAATCTAAGAACAAAGAAACTACGCAAACTTGACATAGATCATAGGATTATAACTTATAGCATCAAACACCATGTTTACATAGGACGGTACAGAGGTGTGTGGGAGGATGAACCACTGCATACTAGGAGGATTAGGTGATGGAGATGGCGGGGAAGATGGTGAAGATGGCGGCGGCGGCGCGGGGGACTACCGTCGATATCATGGGGGAGCACTGCCCCTTAGCCCCCTTCCTTCATGGTTTCTTGGGAGCCCTCCCCCATAGAGACGGGATCCATGGGGAGGCAAAAACATGGCTTTGGTGGCTGCAAATTCGTGGGTGGAGATGCCCTGTGCGAATTAGGTTTCCTCCATTTATATAGCTTCTCGGATTCTCGTCACCCCATGTTGGGTTACAGTAAATCGGGCCTAGAAGGCCCGTCCGGACTTGGAATTAGCTAAATTTTATGTCCAGAATATGTACCGCGAAATTTCCAACAACTTTGTAGTTGAAGAGTTTTATATTTGACGCCGTATTCGACCAGAAACGTGACCATCTTCAAAACGAGTTCTGAGACAGATTTCTGAAAAAATTCCAATTTGACTCCAGCAAGGTTTCCACTTATATTCTTGGTAATTCCTACACATCAAAGTGTAAAACAAGAACATTGTGCACGTTTGCAACTATTAGTAGGTTAGTCCAAATAAATCATAAACTTTATACAAAAAAGAGTGTCAAAAACATATTATTAGCATAAAACCATCAAAAATTATAGATACGTTATGGACGTATCAAGACTCCGGGGTCTTGAACCGGAGATTCCAGCCAGGTCTCCGGGCAAGTCTCCGCCCCCTTGGAAATCTCTATGTGTCCAGGTACGGAGCTGGACCCAGAGTCTTGCGTCCTCCCCGGAGTTTCCGCCCGTGCCGGAGACTCCGGCCCTAGTCACCGGAGACTCCAGGGCTAGAGCCCGGAGACTCTAGGGCTGTCTCCGACCTGGTATCTGGGGCGGCTCGTTTTGCCCCCAGTAACCCCCTCTGGAGTCCTGACCGGAGTCCAGCCTCCTACCCCGGAGACTCCCCCCTGGAGACTCTGGCCCTGAAGCACGGAGACTCCGAGGTTAGTGATGATGCAATGGCTATTTTTCTGGGGGGTATATATACCCCCCTTCTTCTCCAAGTGAAGGTTGCGGCTTCAACTCTCTCTCCTCCATTAATGTTGAGCTCCAACCACCTAGATCTCCCTCTCTAGCCACACAAACTTGTTGCCCCTTGGGGATTTGAGGGAGGAGACCTTGACCTAGCTTTCCACCAAAGGGATTTGTGTTTCCCCACCATTTGTGTAAGTTGTTGTTGCTCTAGGGTTTGAGGAAACGCTAACTTGAAGAAGTCGCCCTCCATAGCTCATCCTCATATGTAAGAGCTTCGACGTCGTCTTGGGAGCCTCCAATTCAGTTGTGGAGAAGTGTCCCAAGGTTTTGTACAAGGTTTCGGTTACCACTTTCAAGGTCACTACATAGTGGCTCATGTGCTTGCTGCAAGGCGGGTGCTCGGGAGAATAGGGTGAGGCCTTGGTGGCGCTGGTGGTCTTAGTACCTCCCACCCCTCAAACAGAGACGTACTTCCCCTCAAAAGGAAGGAACTTTAGGAAAACATCTTTGTGTCCCCTCTCGATGATTTCTATCCTTTACTCCTTAGTATTGTTGTTAGCTTGCTTACTTGTCACTTAGGTTCAATCACTTAGTTGAACATCTAGAGAACCTACTTTGTGCCAAGCCTCAAATTGAAAAGTAGTTAAAAATTAAGTAGCGCCTATTCACGCTCCCCCCCTCTAGTCGCTTATACCGATCTTTCAATTGGTATCAGAGAAAGGTGCTCTTCTTTGGCTTAACCGCCTAAGAGAAGTATGAGTGACTCAAGGGGGAGTGAAACTACTCCCGATGTAAACCCCGTCACTAAGAGTGAGCTATCGCTTCCATGGATACGCTTCGACAAGAAATGAAAGACTTGCTTGAATTATATCTTGGTAAAAAGGAAGTTGTGGTTGTCGACGCCATTCATAATCCATCAAGTGGATCCAAACCAATGGAACATCCACTCAAGGAATCTCCCATTGATGAGGATGGCAACAAGGCTAGAAGCAATCCCATAGGAAACATGCCCCCACCATCTAGCTATAATAATGCACCTCTTCCAATGCCACATATAAATCATCGTGGTTCACCACCTAAGCTTGATGTATATAATTTCGCCAATTGACAATATCCCATGCACTCTCACTTTAAAAGTTCTAGTGTTCATCTTTGGAAGGTGGTGGAGTTCGGCTTCTATCCGCGCAACATCTACAACATGACACCCACCGAGGAAATCAACAATCAACTCAATGCCACCACCATGGCCATTCTCCAAGATGCATTGACTTCTGAGCAAATGACTCACATTTGTGCTTATGACACCTCCAAGGAAGCTTGGAATGCTCTTCAATGAGTCTATTTTGGCAATGAAAGCATTCAAAACTCCAAGTTTGAAGAAATGCACTATGAAGCTGATTCCTTTGTTGGAAAGGAAGCTGAGACTCACGAAGACCTCTATAGAAGGGTCACAGCCCTTTCAATTAGAATGATTAACCATGGTAGTAAGGATGTGGATGACAAGTGGATCAAGTGCAAGTTCATGCAAGCCATCTTGCCCTTCCATAGGGAAATGGCCAACAATATTCGCTCAAGGGCGGACTTCTATGCCATGTACTCCAATGAAGTGCTAAATGAGTTTGTGGCTCTTGGGATCATGAACAAGACCGCCTATGATGCTCTTGCTCGGGCTCGGAGAATGGATTCCCCCACTCTTGCTTTGAAGGCCAAGACTCATGTCTATGAAGAAGAAGTTGATTCCTTGGGAATGATAGAAGGAGATGACAAAGATATCAAGTGTGCTCTTCATGAGCAATTGGCACTAGTCTCTAGAAGGTTTTGGAAGAATCAAGGAAAGGGCAATCCATCAAGGACTACCACAACTAGTGCAAGACCCAAGTTGAGATCATGCTACAATTGTGGAGAATCCAACCACTTCATCGTCGAACGCCCATATGAGAAGAGAGAAGATCATGGAGGAAGACTCATTTTGGAATCCAAGTTCAAGCCCACTCCAAACAAGAACTTCGTCAATAAAGTCCCAAACAAGAACTTCGGAAACAAGAACTTCCCCAACAAGAAGGAGCCACAAAAATATGTGTTGGTGGCTCGTGAAGAATATGAAGAGGACAATGAGAATGATAGTGATGATGAAGATGATGGGAGAGATTGTGGGCATGGCCGCCATTGCCACTATTGTCACCACCTCCGCTACTACTACCACAACCTCTTCACCAACATCTCTCTTTGACTCTCCTAATGATAACAAGCGTGCCACCAAGTCTACATGTCTAGTGGCCACTACTTCTTCAACCTCATCATGGACATCACTCTTTGACTCTCCAAATGAGGACAAGATTGTCACCAACCCACATGTCTCATGTCTAAAGCCTCCATGGTAACTCCTCCACCCACTACTCCTCCTTCTATTGATGCATCATCATATGATGATGAAATGAGTCTCAAGATTAAGAAGGAAATAGTGGAATCCACTAGTTGCTTGGATAACTTGGTAGGAGAAGCTAAGGTATGTGTTGAGGATCTCTTGAGTCAACTAGGTTAAGCATGTTATATCATTGACGAGAGAGATGACTCCATCTCGGAGATGTTTGGCCATGCTAGGGAGGCCACCATGGAGGTAGCCGCCTTGACCGATGCTCTTGAGGAAGAGCAAAGTAAAAGAGTTACCCTAGAAGATAAGTATATTGCACATGAAGAATCTTTTAACTTTAATATCTCTAAACTTGTTAAAGAACGTGACCATGCTCTTGATTTAACTAATGTGCTTAAAAACGAAAAGCTCAAGTTTGGGGTTGGTCATGAGAGACTAAATGAAAGTTTTGAGAAAATCAAAAAGGAACATGAGTCCTTGTTGAGCAAATTCTCTACTCTCTCAAAGTCACATGAACAACTTCAAACTCAGTTAACTAAAGATGTTTCAACCATGCCAACTAGTAATGCTTCATGTTCTACTAACCCGTGTTGTGAGCATGGAAATCTTCTCGAGGAGAACAAGAAGTTGAAAGCTACAATTGAGAAAGGACTTGTCTCATGCATTCAAAGTCATAAGAGTCTAAATTCCCTCTTGAGTAATCAAAGGGACAATGTGACTAAGGAAGGACTTGGGTATGCTTCCAAGTCAAAGAAGAAGAGCAAGGGTAAGAAGAAGAACTTGTCCTCTCTCCTTCCAGAATGATTACTTTTGTGAAGGAGGGGAGATGGCAAAAGAGAAGGAACCAAGTGTCACTAAGAATGGTGATGAACCATATCATAATTATTTGTGGGAAAATATAACTCATCCTATGTTCTTATGAAATCTTATGATGGCCATGTATATGCTAAATATGTAGGGACCTCTTATGGAGATGATTACCATTGGGCCATTTGGTTCCCAAGATTCTTGTGACTAACAAACGAGGACCCATTCAACAATGGGTACCTAAAACCAAGCATTGATTTCTTGTAGGGCTATGCTTCCGGTGGAATAAAATGGGTGGTTGATAGTGGTGCCACAAGTCATATGATAGGAAGCAAAGAGATGATTGACGAGATGAGACCTAATACTTCCAATATGTGTGTCACTTATGGATATGGATCAACTTCTAAGGTATTGGGTTTGGGTAAGGTAGTGGTCACACTGGATATATCCATTGTGGACATTATGCTTGTCAAAACCCTTTCATACAATTTACTTTCCGTTCATCAACTCACACTTATGGGTTTTAATTCCTACTTTACTCCTAAGGTTGTGGTTCTCATGTGGAGCAAGACTCTCTCTATAGCCTTTGTTGGGTATGCCGAGAATGGTTTGTATGTGGTAGATTTCGATAAGAAACCCACACCTACTGCGACGTGTCTAATGGCTAAAGGTGACGTGGGATGGCTTTGGCATCGCCGTCTTGCCCACGCCAACATGAGGTCTTTGCAAAGCCTCCGTACGGGAGGCCACATCCTTGGTTTAAAAGATAATGTGCATTTTTTCAAAGATTGTGTGTGTAGGGCATGCATTGATGGGAAGCTCCATGAGAAGGCACACCCCCCAACTACCACCATCTATTCTGATGGGATCTTGGAGCTCCTTCACATGGATCTTTTTGGTCCTCCATCCTTTGATAGTCTTGGGGGGAAGAAGTATTGTTTGGTTATTGTTGATGACTACTCAAGATACACATGGGTATATTTCTTCAAGAAGAAGAGTGAGACTCAAAAAATCGTCAACAACTTTGCCAATAAAGTGCAACGTCAACACAACAAGAAGATCTTGGCCATAAGAAGTGACAATGGGACCGAGTTCAAGAACTACACCCTTAATGAGTTTCTTGGTGATGAGGGGATCAAGCATCAATATTCCGCTCCTTATACACCGCAACAAAATGGTGTGGCGGAAAGGAAGAACTGGACTCTTATGGATACGGCAAGAACCATATAACTTTTGGGCGAAGCTATCTCTACCGCTTGTCAAATTTCCACCGGGTTTATCTTCCCAAGCATTTAGATATGACTCCATATGAGATCCTCACCGGCAAGAAGCCTAGTATTTCCTACCTTCGGGTGTTTGGGTGCAAGTGCTACATTCTCAAGAAAGGTAACCGGTTGTATAAATTCGAGTCTCACACTATTGAAGGTATCTTTGTTGGTTATGCATCAGACTCTCACGCTTATAGGATCTATAACAAGTCCATCGGGCAAGTTATAGTTTCCTCTAACGTGAGATTTGATGAGCATAATGGCTCCCAAGTGGGGAAAATTGATCTTGGTGATGTAGATGATGAAATTCCTCCTCAAGCCGTAAGAAGAATAGGTGTGGGATTTTCCGCCCCGTTGAGGAACCCCTTGTGGTGGAAGGAGAAGGACAATGCTCTACACAAGTGGAGCCATCACCTTCACTAGATCTACATCAACCCCATAGCCATCAAGATGCCATTGTTGAAGAGATATCTCGTGATCAAGGTCAAGCTCAAGTAAATGAAAGGTGTTCTTCACCCCATAATGACCAAGGTCAAGCTCACGTGGATGGTCAAAGTCAAAATGTCGAGTAAGCTCAAGTAGAGGAGCAGGCTCAATTTCAAGGTCAAGACGAGGATAAAAATAGTGATGATGACCAAGTAGCTTCTCAAGAATCCATTGAGGAAGCTCATGCTCGTCGTGAAGCAAGGAGGACCGCTAAGCTCACCCGAGAAGGAATTACTCTTGAAAATGTTGTTGGTGATCTTGAAAGGGGCATTTCTACTCGTAACCAAGTGGCTAACTTTGTTTGCCACACTAGTTTCATTTCTTATGTAGAGCCCCAAAAGGTGTATGAAGCGCTTGAAGACCCTGATTGGCTTGATGCCATGAATGAAGGACTTCACAACTTCGAGCGCAACAAAGTTTGGTCATTGGTGGAGAGACCCAAGGTGTTCCATAATGTCATCGGAACAAAGTGGATCTTCAAAAGCAAGAAAGATGAAAATGGGATGGTTATTCACAACAAGGCAAGATTGGTGGCTCAAGGCTTCTCCCAAGTCAAGGGTATCGACTACGGTGAAACTTTCGCCCCTGTGGCCCGTCTTGAATCCATTTGTATCTTGCTTGCATATGTATCTCATCATAACTTTAAGCTACAACAAATGGATGTTAAAAGTGCATTTCTTAATGGTCCCTTAAAGGAGTTGGTGTATGTCAAGCAACCTTCGGGTTTTGAGGATCCCAAGTTTCCAAACCATGTCTACAAACTTGACAAGGCTCTCTATGGCCTTAAACAAGCCCCACGTACGTGGTATGAGCACCTTAGAAAGTTGTTGGTAGACCGTGGTTTAGAAGTTGGGCTAATCGACCCCACTCTTTTTACTAAGAGAGTTGGAGGAAACTTGTTTATATGTCAAATTTATATTGATGATATTATCTTTGGTTCTCCTAACAAAGCTTTCAATGATGTATTTGCTAAGCTAATGACCGATGAGTTTGAAATGTCTATGATGGGGGAGTTGCAGTTCTTTCTTGGTTTTCAAGTGAAGCAAGTTATTGGAGGTATCTTCATCAATCAAGCCAAATACATTCAAGGTATGCTCAAGAGGTTCAAGTTGATGGATTTAAATGGAGCCAAGACTCCCATGCCACTCAAGTGTGATCTCACTCTTGATACTAAGGGTAAAGATGTGGATCAAAAGGTATATCGACCTATGATTGGTTCTTTGCTTTATCTTTGTGCATCTAGACTGGATATCATGTTGAGTGTAGGTATTTGTGCACGGTTTCAAGCCGCCCCAAAAGAAAGCCACCTTGTGGCGGTCAAGCGAATCTTTCGATATTAAGTTGATACCCCAAACTTTGGCTTATGGTATCCCAAAGGCTCTAGCTTTGTTCTTCATGGTTTCACGGATTCGGATTGGGCAGGAGACAAAGTTGGAAGGAAATCAACCTCCGAGGCTTGCCAATTCCTTGGTAGGTACTTGGTGTGTTGGTCATCAAAGAAATAAAATTGTGTCTCATTGTCTTCCGCCGAAGACGAGTATATTTTGGCCGCTAGTTGCTGTGCACAATTGTTATGGATGAGGCAAACTTTAAAGGATTACAGTGTCACTTGTGACAAAGTGCCTCTTCTTTGTGATAATGAAAGTGCAATCAAGGTCGCCTACAACCCGGTGCAACACACAAGAACTAAGCATATTGATATTCGTCATCACTTAATCTAGGAGCATGTGAATAATGGAGATATTGACCTCTCTTATGTTAGCACCAAGAAGATTCCGAGAGTTAAGGCATGAGCTAAATATCAATGATTCGAGCAATGTGGCTTGATACCATGCACCCATACCCTTGCATTCATATGTTATCCTCTCTAGATGTAGGCATGGACATAGGGGGAGTGCGTTCCTAATTGGTTGGGCCATCCCTCTCCCCATTATGCCGAAAGAAAGAAATTCATCTTATTTATATCATTTTGTGATATGTGAGCTTCAATGACGAGTTTTGGTAATGGACCCAAGATACATCTTCGCGGTGCCAAGCCAAGTATACTCAAACATGGTGGCTTTGGCCACCGACGCACACATTTGTGTGTGGTTTGGTGTTTTTGCATTCTTGATGGTTATTTGTTCATCTTTGGTTATTTGTATCTTCCTTGGCTCTTCATCTGGTTCCCTGCGTCTTTTTTCTTGAGTTTTGCATATCCTCCCTTGTTCTAGCATTTCCTGGCAGTGGAGGCCGGGGACTCCGGGGTCTGACCCCGGAGACTCCGGCCCTTTGGCCCTGGAGACTCCGGCCTAGCGGTTTCTCGTGCAGTATGAAAAAGAGAGTCGGGTGGGGGTAACTCCCAGTTACTCCCCTCCACCCCGACCCCCTTTTCCTCCCCAACCTCCTACTCCCTCCCTGTCCGTCGCCATTGGGGCTCCTCCACCCCGGATCCGCCGCCACCGCCGGTACCCTCCTCCTCTCCCTGCCGCCGGCCCTCTGCACCGCCGGTTGGGAGCATCTCCCACGGATCAAGGTGCCCCTCCACTTTCCCTTTTCTCTACCTAGGGTCTCCCCTAGATATGGTTGTAGTGTGGGACCTCTTTCTCCATGGTAGATGGTGTTTTTCTGCGGCATTTTCGTTTTCTTCAAGGTTTGAGACCAAGATCCATGACTAGGTGGAGTTTCCCCCCGAGTTCCGTCACACGCCAAGTTTCTAGGCCGAATACTCCGGTTCCCATGACCGGAGACTCCGATGGCCTGGAGACTCCAGCCCTAGCCAGAAACTCCGAGGCGTGTGACCGGAGACTCCGGGGGTACTCCTCTGATTTGGCTCCTGTTCTCTTTCCTCCTCCACCCTCACTCTCCAGGACTTGAAAAACTCATTTCTTGTTAGTTTTTCGTGCCTTCTTGCGTGTGTGTGCAGGTGGTTCCGGTAGCTCTCGTCCTCGTCGCACCAAGTCTAAGACACCGAATTATGGGGGCAACCCCCACAAGATGTCCAAGCAACACCCGTATGACAGCCGTGAGGAGATTGCTGCAAAGGCCAAGAACAAGAAGGTTCTGTCACCGCAGAGGCATGAGGAAGAGCGCTTACGTCTTGAGGAACTTCCCAAGAAGAGGAGGTTTGACAGCATCGTCACCCTCAAGAAGATGAGCACCAGTGATTTCTGCATTATGAGGAGGCGGTCGTTCTATGATATGCCCTCCAACAGTCCTGATGCTCGTTTCTGGAGGCGTGTGTGAAAGAACATTTCATGGTTCCCTGTTTTTGTGTGTTAGATAACAATATTGCGGAGTTTTCTCATGTGTGCTAAGTGTACAAGGAAGTGTTTCTGGTGTTTGGGGGCCGGATTATCCGCCCCCATCAAAGGCCAGATAATCTGGCCTGGCCCTCTTGGCAAAGGCTGGCATGGCACGAGTCTTAGACTGGGGGCGGATTTTCCCCCGGACAATCCGAAGTGGGGTGTATTTTCTTCCCCTGACCGGATAATCTGGCCCTCACCTTGGGCAGGATAATTTGGCCCCCAGGAGACGAGCAAAGGCTGGCACCGCATGATGCTCAGACTGGGGGCGGATTATCCCCCGGATAGTCTGAGGCTGGGGCAGAGTTTTCCCCAGGCCGGATAATCTGGCCCTCACTTAGGCCGGATTATCCGGCCCCAAAAAGATCCAACGGCTCCATCTGGACAGGGGTTATAAAAGCCAAGTCTTCCCCTCCTGTCAGACCTCTTGATTCATTCGAAAAAGGACAGACCTGTTGAAAAAGCTCTCTCCTGAGATCTTCCACTTCAACCACCCGAAGGCTTCGATCTTTAGGGGAATTGAAGGAGGAGACATCATTCATCGTTATCACGAATCAAGCACTTCAACTCCTCTCCATTCACTTGGAGAATCCTCAATCTAGTAGTATCGTTGATATCTAGATCTTGTGTTTTGTTATTAATAACTATTATTCTTATGGTAGCTTGTTGTCATTATGAGAGCCTCCAATTCGGTTGTGGAGTTGTGCCCCGCTAGTTGTAAAGTGTCGGTTCTCGCCTCGAAGGGATCCTATAGTGGAAAGGTGGATCAGGCCTTTGGTGGCAAGATCCATCAGAGAACAAGGTGAGGCCTATTGTGGCATGGTGGTCTTAGTACCGCCCACCCCTCCAACGCAGATGTACTTCCCTTAACAAGGAAGAAACTGCGGTAAAACAAATCATGTGTCTCCGCGTGCTCCACTATGATTTCCTCGTTCCTCTATCTTAATCGCCTTTACTCGCTAGTAGTTAGGTTTGCATATAGGGAAATTCTACTTAGTAGTACATCTAGAGAATTTACCTTTTCTATCAAGTATAAAATTGAAAAAGCATTAAAATTTGAAGTAGCACCTATTCACCCCCCCCCCCCCCCCTCTAGGTGCCCATACGATCCATTTCGATTGGTATCAGAGCCTCGGCTCTTTATTCGGGCTTAACTGACTAAGAGATGTATGGGTACTAAGGAAAATGGGAATGAGGTTGTGGACAAGGTCACAATGGATGACCTCAAGACATTGGAAACAACCTTGTTGAAATCCTTTGAGTCCAAGATGGAAGAGATGTAGCAAATGATTGCTCGTCTCACATCATCTACAGCCCCATCTCCATCTTCCTCTGAGGCCACGACTCTATATAAGGATAAGGCTCATGCCGGATCTAAGGAATATGAAGTGGTGGGTGAGAAACATAATGGTTCCGCCTCCAAGAAGGAAAGTGGTAAGGAGGATTATAGTGAGCTCCCTCACCTATATTCTCCCGACCCACCTATCCCTCATCCTCATATAAACAATAGGGGTGATCCACCCAAGCTCACTGCATCTTCATTTAATCAATGGCAATTCTTAATGAAATCTCATGTATGCAGTTTGTCGATTGAGCTTTGGAGGATTATCGAAGATGGTCTTCATATTGGACACCCAACCAACTTGACTAGGAGAGAAGTTGTGGATAGTAAACTAAATGCAATGGCTCTCCACATGATTCAGCTTGAAGTGGGTCCCAAGGACATGCCCCACATTGAGCACTTCAACACCGCTAAAGAACCTTGGGATGCACTCACCGACCTATTCATTGGAAATGAAATCATGAGAAGAAATAGGTATGATGCCCTTAGCAATGAAGCTGAAGGATTTTACATGTTGGATGGTGAAGACCATGAAGATATGTATAGAAGGCTCAAGGGCATTTCAACAACATTTAGAAAGCATGGAGCCACTCACATTTATGACGCTTGGATAAAAAGGAAATATATGAGTGCTCTAGGGCCATTTGAGCCAACGGACTTGAAGAGTTTGCAAGGTAGACACAACTACCATCAAATGACTTCCAATGAAGTCATGCAAGAAATGGCGTCATTCAAGGTTGCAGCCAAGAACACCGAAGATGCCCGTTCTCGGGATATTGGAATGCAAAAAGGAGTCAATGTGGCTCTAAAAGTCAATGTTGTTGAGAAAGATGAGGATGAAATAGGATACGATGTTGTCTCCATGGGATGTCCCGAGGAAGTCAAGCATGCTCATGGTGAGTACATGGCTTTCTATGCAAGGAATTTTTGGAAGGATCCAGCCAAGGCCAAGTCTGAACTCGAGCGCAAGAATGGATCAAGTGGAAGAAGAGAGAATGGCCCAAAATTGAGAGCATGCTACAATTGATGAGATAGGTCACACTTTGTGGCTGAATGTCCATATCAAAGTAGAGAAGACAATGGTGGCAGGCTCATCCTTAAAGAAAAGTCAAAGGCACCTCGAAAGAAGCCATTTATCAAAAAGAATGGTTCGTACAAGAAGCAACCCAAGATTGTCTTTGTGGCACAAGAAGAATATTCCTCTGCAAGTGAAGACGAAGAGGATGAAGCTAGTTCTCGAGAGGTGGCTGCTATAGCCACCACATCTACCCCGTCATCACTCTTCGACTCCCCAAACGAATATGTCATCAACAACAACGTCACTTGCCTTATGGCAAGAGGGTCTGAGGTATCATCTTCTATTTCTTCATTTCCTAAGACTAATATAAATATGGATATGGATGATCATACTAGTCTTAAGATAAAAGAAGAAGTTCTTGCTTTGGATAATTTTTTCACTAACCTGCAAGGTGAGCGCAAACTTCACTTTGATGCTCTTATGAGTCAACTTGCTCATTCCGAAGAACTTCTCGAAGAGAAGGGTAGCATTGAAAGAGAAGATGCCTTGGAAATTTCCTCCTTGAAGAATGCCTTAGAGGAAGAAGAGGAAGCTCGAGTGTCCTTGGAGGAGAAACTTGAGTCAATTGAGGAGTCCCATGAAGTGGTTGTTGCCCAGCTCATTAAAGAACGTGACAATGCTCTTACTAAGGTAAAGAAACTAAAGAAGGAAAAGATTGATTTTGGGGTTGCTCATGCTAGACTCTAAGAGAAGTTTGAGAAACTTGACATTGCTCACAAGGCATTGGAGAGTGATCATTCCACTCTAAATGAGTCTAGTGATCAGCTCCAAACTCAATTGTACAAGTATGATTTGTCCAACACCTCCACTCTATCTTGTGGACATAAATACATTCTTGAAGAAAATGCAAGGCTAAAAGAAGAACTTGTAAAGGGATATCAACATAAAGGTAAATAAGTCCTAGATGAGGTTCTTAGTAAGCAAAGGATGAACAATGGGAAATAAGGTCTTGGCTATGTCCCCAAGACAAAGAAGAAGAAGAAGAAGAAGAAGAAGAAGAGCAAAACTGCTCAACCAAAGACAAGCACCACAACTAATGACAAGACTAAGTATGACGGTTTTGCAGGGGGTAATAATCCTAATTATGAATTATTTTGTGACTATTATGGTGATGTCTGTGCTAGCTATGTAGGTAATTTTTATAGTTACATATCTTGGTCTATTTGGGTTCCCAAAACCCTTGTCACTAACTTGAGAGGACCCATTGAAAAATGGGTACCTAAAACCAAGAAGTAACTTTCTTGTAGGGCTATGCTTCCGGTGGGTCTATATGGGTACTCGATAGCAGGTGCACTAGTCATATGACCGGAAGCAAGGAGATCATCTCGGAGATGCGGCCAAACCATGATCACATAACCGTCTCCTATGGTGACAAGTCTAAATCTGAGGTATTGGGTCTTGGCAAAGTTGTGGTTGCTCATGATATCTCTCTCGTGGACGTCATGCTTGTTGAGACCCTTGGTTACAATTTACTTTATGTTCGTGCCCTTGGTAAGATGGGCTTTGATGGTGATTTGGTGGTACTCTTGTGGAGCAATTCTCTAAAGGTCGCTTTCGTTGGATATGTCGAAAATGACATGTATGTGGTGGACTTTTCGGGGAAAACCACTACAGGCTCGATGTGTCTCTTCGGAAAGGCCGACACGGGCTAGCTATGGCATCGCCGACTAGCCCATGTCACTTTGCAAAGTCTCCACAAGGGTGGCCACATCCTTGGACTAAAAGAAAATGTTTCCTTTGCCAAAGATCGTGTTTGCAGGGCTTGTGTTAAAGGAAACATGCATGACTCTCCCCATCGATGGAAGACCATCATTTCATCAACGAGGATTTTGGAGCTCCTTCATGTGGATCTCTTTGGTCCTCCATCTCATGCAAGCCTAGGTGGGAAGAAATATTGCCTCGTAATTGTTGATGATTATTCAAGATAGACATGGGTCTATTTCTTCAAGATACACAACAAACGGTCATTGATTTCACCAACGAGGCTCAACGTCAACACAATCTCCCAATTTTGGTAGTTAGAAGCGATAACGGCTCTGAGTTCAAGAACTACACTCTGAATGAATTTTTAAGTGAAGAGGAGATAAGACTTATATTATTCCGCTGCGTACACCCCTCAATAAAATGGTGTTGCCAAGAGGAAGAACAAGACCTTAATGGATATGGCTAGATCTATGCTAGCTGAATTTAAGTCTCCTTATAACTTATGGGCTGAAGCAATCTCTACCGCATGCCATTCATCCAACCGGCACTATCTCCGCAAAATCTTGGACAAGACTCCTTATGAAATACTTACTGGTAACAAGCCAAACATCTCCTACTTCCGGGTATTTGGTTGTAAGTGTTTCTTTCTCATTAAAGTAGTTCGTTTATCTAAATTTGAGTCTAACGCTTTAGAAGGCATTTTTGTTGGTTATGGTGCCGAATTCCACACGTATAGAGTCTACAATAAGCTCACCGGAACTCTTGTAGAATCTTGTAGTGTGGTGTTCGAGGAAAATGATGGCTCCCGTGCGGGGCAAGTTGATTTTTGTGATGCAGATGTTGAAATACCCCAAGATGCCATAAGAAGAATGGGCGTGCGATTTTTCCGCCCCATTGAGGAACCCCTTGTGGCGGACCCGGAAGGATAATGCTCTACTCAAGTAGAGCCCTCATCAACACAAGCTCAACATGCTCCAACTGTTGGAGAAACCTCCACACCAATCCCACGAACTATTGAAGATCATCAAGCAAGTGCACCAGAAATCTCCAGGCCGGATTATCCGGTGGACATCGGATTATCCGGCCAACCCTCCTCAACTAGCAGAAATGATCAACATGTCGAAGAACCTGCTGCAAGCTCAAGGCTAGATTTTCCGGCTAACCCCGGCTTATCCGGCCCCTCTCCAGGTCGTGCCAGGACCACTCAAGACTGTGAAGATGCATCAAGTACACCTAGGCTGGATTATCCAGCCCCACCCTCGGCCGGATTATCTGGCCCTGAAAATCGCGAAGAGCAACAGCCTCCTGTTATGGTTGTTGATCAACATCAAGGGAAAGATTCATCATCTCCTATTCCTGCTAATCAAGCTGAAGATCAAGGCCAAGCCAATGATTCCAACAAAGACTCAAATGATGAAGTTATTCCCCCAAGATACAACAAGCTAATTGAACTTCGTCGCAAAGCTCGTGCAGATAGGAACCTTGAATTAAGGGGTCACACTCCTGACAAAGTTGTAGGTGATCTCCAACAAAGGGTATCCACAAGAAGGGAGCTGGCAAGTTTCAGTGAGCATCAAGCTCACAACTCAATGGTGGAACCCAAGAAGGTGTTTGAAGCTCTTGAAGATCCGAACTAGGTTTTTGCTATGCATGAAGAGTTGAATAACTTTGAACGCAACAAGGTTTGGAAATTAGTAGAGAAGCCCAAGGATTGCCACAATGTTATCGGCACAAAGTGGATATTTAAAAATAAGCAAGATGAAAATGGCATTGTTGTAAGGAACAAGGCAAGACTCGTGGCACAAGGCTATTCCCAAGTTGAGGGCATCGACTTCGATGAGACTTATGCTCCAGTGGCTCGTCTTGAGTCCATCCGTATCCTTCTTGCTTATGCTGCTCATAATAATTTTAAATTACAGCAAATGGACGTTAAGAGTGCTTTTCTTAATGGTCCTCTACATGAGTTGGTATATGTAAAGCAACCCCCGGGATTTGAGGATCCTAACTTTCCGAAACATGTCTACAAACTCGATAAGGCACTCTATGGCCTTAAACAAGCCCCACGTGCGTGGTATGAGCACCTTAAAGAGATTTTGCTAGACCGTGGCTTCGAAGTTGGGCAAATCGATCCCACTCTTTTTACTAAGAAGGTTAAGGGGGAGCTCTTCGTATGCCAACTATATGTAGACGACATTATCTTTGGCTCTACTAATAAAGGTTTTAATGATGAATTTTCGAAGCTTATGACTAACAGGTTTGAGATGTCTATGATGGGGGAATTACGGTTCTTTCTTGGATTTCAGATTAAACAACTTAGAGAAGGAACCTTCATAAATCAAGCAAAATACATCCAAGACATGCTCAAGAGATTCAAGATGACAGATCTTAATGGCGTCGCCACACCGATGCAAACAAAATGTCACCTTGAAGTTAATCCCCATGGTAAAGATGTGGACCAAAAGGTATACCGATCCATGATCGGCTCTCTTCTTTACCTCTGTGCATCTAGACCCGATATTGTGTTGAGTGTAGGTGTGTGGAAGGTATCAAGTAGCTCCTAAACAAAGCCAATTAGTGGCAGTCAAGAGGATCTTCTGATATTTGGTTCATTCCCCTAATTTTGGTCTATGGTATCCCAAGGGCTCCAATTTCTCTCTATGTGGCTATACTGATTCAGATTGGGCTGGTGATAAGGATGATCGGAAATCAACTTCTGGAGCTTGTCAATTCTTGGGAAGGTTTTTAGTATGTTGGTCTTCTAAAAATCAGAATTTTATATCTCTCTCCACTGCCAAAGCTGAATATGTGGCTGCTGCTAGTGCATGTACTCAATTATTATGGATGCGGAAAACTTTAAAGGAATATGGTGTCAATTGTGACAAAGTGCCTCTTTTATGCGATAATGAAAGTGCCATCAAAATTGCGTACAATCCGGTGCAGCACACAAGGACAAAGCATATTGAGATCCAGAATCATTTTATTTGAGACCATGTTGCTCGTTGTGATATTGATCTATCTTTTGTGAGCACAAAGAATCAACTTGATGATATTTTCATGAAGCCACTTGATGAAGCAAGATTTTGTTTCTTGAGGAATGAGCTAAATATCGTTGATTCAAGGAGCTTGTCTTGATTACCCATGTACTCACTCTTACATCTCATTCTTATTTGGTCTAGGTGTGGGCATGGATATAGGGGGAGTGTGGTCCTAACTGATTGGTTTAACCCTCCCCCCATAATGCCGAAAGCAAGTCAAATCATTTCTCTTAATATCATTTTATGATATGTGAGCTTATTGATGAGTATTGGTCATGAACCCAAGATATATCTTCGCGGTGTCATACCATGCACTCCAACAAGGTGGCCCCGGCCACCGCCCTCTTCCATGAGAAGAGTTGGTTTTATGTGGATCTTATTGGTTGTTTTTGTTCATCTCGTGTTCTTATGGAAATCACACTCAATTTTGGCCTTTAGTTGATTCGATTCTTGCAATCTTGAGTGTGTAGTACCAGGATGACACCGAGGAGCTTGAGGATGAGGACGAGGATGGGGACAAGGACAACGATGATGACTACGAGTGATCCCTTGGGGCGCTAGCATCACTCTTCTTCCTTTTTGGCGTCTCGATGCCAAAGGGGGAGAAGTAGTTCTATTAGGTATGCGTGGATTTGCATGGGTCGGGCGCAAGCATTTGCACTTTATCTTTTCGGTCTTTTTCTCGCTTGTGCCCATTTAGCGTTGAACATCTATTTGTGATTTGCTTTGTATGAGACTATGTTGATGTGTGGCTCTAGATTTATCTTATGGATTATCCTTATGGATTCGTCTATCATATTGGCTATATTGGATATCTATATCAAGGAAGGTGCTCATTATGGCTATCATTGGATATTCTTATAATATATTGAGGACGCCTTTATCTCTCTCTCGGTCGTATGAATATTTTTCCTATGGTCCAATGAAATAGACTTGTACCTTCTTGTGTGTATTTGTAATCAAATGCAAATTTTATTATGCACACATTGAGGGGGAGTCTTTTTCATTCGTTAAATATTGTTATTATGAGAGCTATCTTGCAAATCCTAGGATTGTCATCTAGCACCAAAAGGGGGAGATTGAAAGAACATTTCATGGTTCCCTATGTTTTCTGTGTTACATAACAATACCGCGGAGTTTTATCATGTGTGCTAAGTGTGCAGGGAAGTGTTTCTGGTGTTTGGGGCTAGATTATCCGCCCCCATCAAGGGCCGGATAATCCGGCCTAACCCTCTTGGCAAAGGCTGGCATGGCGCGACTCTCAGACTGGGGGCGGATTTTTCCCCGGACAATCCGAAGTGGGGCGGATTTTCTTCCCCTAACCAGATAATCCGGCCCTTACCTTGGGCTGGATAATCCAGCCCCTAGGAGATGAGCAAAGGCTGGCACGGCGCGACGCTCGGACTGGGGGAGGATTCTCCCCCGGATAGTCTGAGGCTATGGTGGAGTTTTCCCCGGGACGGATAATCCGGCCCTCACTTAGGCCAGATAATCCGGCCCCAAAAAGCTCCAACGGCTGCATCTAGAAAGGGGGTATAAAAGCCATGTCTTCCCCTCCTATCAGACCTCTTGATTCATTCAAAAAAGAACAGACCTTTTGAAAAATCTCTCTCCCGAGATCTCCCACTTCAACCACCCGAAGGCTTCGATCTTTGGGGGAATTGAAGGAGGAGACATCATTCATCGCCATCACGAATCAAGCACTTCAACTCCTCTCCATTCACTTGGAGAATCCTCAATCTAGTAGTATCGTTGATATCTAGATCTTGTGTTTTATTATTGATAACTATTTTTCTTGTGGCAGCTTGTTTGTTGGGTTCGCAGCATAGAAAACAAAAAAATTCCTACGATGAGAACTATACGCCAAGATCTATCTACTAGATACAGAGCAACGGGTGGCTATACATCCATAGAGAACTTACCCTCGAAGACAACTAGCTTTGTTAACGAGTAGGAACTCGTGGCTGATGTAGTCGTATCCTTGCCGATCTCAAGATCGTGTGGAAGTCCGAGCGCCGCAAATCAGCAGCGCAACCGTCCTTGCACACACGTCCAAGCCACCGGACAACCTCCACCTCCTCGCTCTAGTGAATCAGCGGAAGCAGCAACTCCTTCCAGACGCAAGGCCACCGGGACCATGTATCTCGCTAATCCGAGACCATGGGGAATATCTAGAGGGGGAGAGAGATCCTTCACGAGGAGGTGTCCTTTGTGAGGGAGGAGAGGGGGCTCCTCCCCTCCCATGGCCGGCGGCCAAGGGGGGTGCCCCCACCTCTTCCTCATTCATGTGGTGGAAGCTCCACTCACATCAATTTTGACTCCACCCAAAATTCCACTCACATGCATTAAATTTCCACCAAATTTAATAAAACTCTTTTATTTATTTTATTTAGAATTTTGTTAATTACTTTAATTAACAAACATTCACATAAAATCCCTTGCAACATTTCAATATCACATGCAGAACCACTTTCTGCAATTTCACCCAAAACAATTCTGGTTTCCATCGAAACAATTCCTATTTCTATTGAAACAATTCCTGCGCTTTGCAATCCTTTTGTCTGAAACGTATGTGCTCCAAAATGGTGTCCGACAACCCTTAAGTGTGTCACCCTACGGTTCGTGAATAATGCACACATGATTGAGACTCCTCTCAGATCAATAATCAGATGCGGGACCTGGAGATCCATACTGACTCCTGCACATTCAACGATGACTTCTGTGATCATGAGAACCTTTAACGCTAGCAACTTAATCCCTTTGTCTCATGATATAATACATGTCTGAGATTCGATCATCGGTATCCAAATACCTAGTTTGATCTCGTTACCGACATGCACTCTTTTCTCGTTCCTGTGATATAACATTCTAGTGATCACATCACTTGCTTGCAAGCTATCTTAATGTGATATCACTGAGAGGGCCCATAGTATATCTATCCGTCATTGTTATTGACAAATTCCACTCTTGATCCATGAGCCTCAACATAACACCTTCGTAGCACTGAACCCACCTTTATAGTCACCCTGTTACGGTGTGACGTTTGATGTTATCAAGATACTCTTCTGGTGTTAGCAATTAACATGATCTCATGGTCTAAGGACTAAGACTACTTCGTATGATGTTATAGCAATATAAACATAATGACTTTGATCGTAATGCTATACTTCGGATGAATGTGCATCACATCATTTCACAAATGTTGTGACCTCGTTATTAACAACATCCAATGTCCATGATCAAGAAACTTTGATCATCTTGTTAATCAACAAGCTAGTCTAGAAGAGAGGCATAACTAGGAACCCTTTTTGTTTATTAAACACACATGTATTGACGTTTCCTATCAATACAATTATAGCATGCAAAATAAACATCTATCATATACAAGGAATACATAATAACAACTTTATTATTGCCTCTCAGGGCATATTTCCTTCAGTCTCCCACTTGCACTAGAGACAATAATCTAGTTTACATAGTGAAAAATCTAACACCCATGCAGTTCTGGTGTTGATCATTTTTTGCCCTAGGGAGAACTTTAGTCAACGGATCCGCTACATTTAGGTCCGTGTGTACTTTACAAATCTTTATATCTCTATCCTTGACATGCTCGCGGATGGAGTGAAAGCGACGCTTAATATGCTTGGAATTCTTGTGAGACCTTGGTTCCTTGGCATTGGCTATGGCTCCATTGTTGTCACAATAGATCACCATTGGGTCCAATGCACTAGGAACCACACCTAGTTCCGTTATGAACTCCTTCATCCAAACCGCTTCCTGCGCCGCTTCTGAAGCAGCAACATATTCTGCCTCCGTCGTTGATCCAGCCACCACAGGTTGTTTGGAACTCCTCCAACTAACTGCTGCTCCGTTCAAGAGAAATACGTATCCGAATTGAGACTTAGCATCATCCGGATCGGTGTCCAAGCTAGCATCAACATAACACTTAGCGGCTAGCTCTTCTTCACCTCCGTATATAAGAAACATATCCTTAGTTCTTCTTAAGTACTTATGGATATTGTTGACCACTATCCAGTGTTCCGAACCTGGATCAGATTGGTACCTACTAGTCAAAAATATTGCATGTGCCACATCCGGTCTTGTACATAGCATGGCGTACATTATAGAGCCTATGGTTGAGGCATAGGGGATCTTATCCATTATCTCTCTTTCTTCCGTCGTAGCAGGACTTTGGGTCTTACTCAATGTCTTGCCTTGCAACATAGGTAAGAACCCCTTCTTACTTCCGTCCATATTAAACTTCTTTAATAACTTATCAAGGTATGTACTCCGCGATAGCCCAATTAGGCGCCTTGATCTATATCTATAGATTTTAATGCATAATATATATGAAGCTTCACCAAGGTCTTTCATCGAAAATTTGCTGTTTAGATAACTTTTAACACTGTTTAAAAGATCTATATCATTTCTAATCAATAATATGTCATCCACATATAATATAAAAATGCCACATTGCTCCCACTCACTTTCTTGTAAATACAAGCCTCTCCATAAGTTTGGACAAATCCAAACTCTTTGATCACCTCATCAAATCGGAGATTCCAACTCCGGGATGCTTGCTTCAGTCCATAGATGGATCGCTGAAGTTTGCATACCTTATCAGCATCCTTAGGATCGACAAAACCCTTAGGTTGTAACATATACAACTCTTCTTCAATATTACCATTGAGGAACGCAGTTTTGACATCCATCTGCCATATTTCATAATTGAAATAGCAGCAATTGCTAACATAATCCTAATAGACTTTAGAATTGCTACCGGAGAGAATGTCTCATCGTAGTCAACTCCTTGAATTTTTCGAAACCCCTTTGCGACAAGTCGAGCTTTATAGATGGTCACATTACCATCAACATCAGTTTTTCTTTTGAAGATCCATTTATTCTCAATGGCCTTTCGATCATGAGGTAAGTCCACCAAGGTCCAAACCTGGTTTTCGTACATGGATTCTATCTCGGATTTCATGGCTTCTAGCCATTTGTTAAAATCCGGGCTCATTATTGCTTCTTCATACGTCGCAGGGTCATCTATTTCATCAATCATGAAATTCATAATAGGATCGCCGTACAGTTCAGGAGCTGCACGTGTCCTGCTTGACCTACGAGGTTCGGTAGTGTCCTCTTTCGGAGTTTCATTATCTATATCATTAGCTCTCTCTTCATTAGGTGAAGTCAACTCCGAAACAACTTCCGGTGCTGCGCTACTCGCCATTTCATGAAAAGAAGGTTCAATAACCTCTTCGAGTTCTACCTTCCGACTACTCACACCTTTCGCGAGAAACTCCTTCTCAAGAAAGGATCCATTCTTGGCAACAAAAACCTTGTCCTCGGATCTGTGATAGAAGGTATACCCAATCGTTTCCTTAGGGTATCCTATGAAGACGCATTTTTCCGCTTTGGGTTCGAGTTTATCCGGCTGAAGTTTCTTCACATAAACATCGCATCCCCAAACTTTAAGCAATGATAGCTTAGGTTTGTTTCCAAACCATAATTCATACGGTGTCATTTCAACGGATTTAGATGGTGCCTGATTTAAAGTGAATGCAGCGGTTTCCAGTGCATAACCCCAAAATGACAGTGGCAAGTTAGTCAGAGACATCATAGATCGAACCATATCCAATAAAGCACGATTACGACGTTCCGACACACCATTATGTTGTGGTGTTCCGGCAGGCGTGAGTTGTGAAACTATTCCACAGTCTTTTATATGTGTGCTAAACTCGTAACTAAGATACTCTCATCCACGATCGGACCGCAGAAATTTGATCTTTCTGTTACGATGATTTTCCACTTCATTCTGAAATTCCTTGAACTTTTCAAAGGTTTCAGACTTATGTTTCATCAAATAGATATACCCGTATCTACTTAAATCATCCGTGAAAGTAACAAAATAAGGAAGAACACCCGATCATCACGTGATGTCTCGAAACACGATCCATAGAACGGTGCATACTTAAGGAAGAACACATTTTATCTTGATATCTAAATGAGGGATCATCTTACAATGCTACCAAAAACGCTAAACTAGCAGTATAAGATGCTAACATCTAATGTGTAAAGTGAGATGGTATGGTCCATGCATTTGATCTCTATCATTTGCATCGTGGTATGATCTCTATCATTCCTTTGTGTGTAAGGCCAAGGTCTATGGAACTTACACGTTCAGTGTGTTGTAAGAGTATCTATCATACATCTACTTACAACAATACCATATCAAGACACTTGGCTAGCAACGATCTAAACTAGACGCCTCTAATTTATCAATTGCAAGTTTTACGTGGCTTAGGGCTTTCAGAGATAGAACCGGTCTTACCTACGAACATGAACCACAATGAGGATAACCAAGTTATTAGCAACTCGTTGTAAATCAGATATTGACTATAGTAGGAGAGATAGACACCCGCTAAACACTTATGCAAAACTAGTTGCATGTCAGTCGTGGAACCGGTCTCATGTACGATGACATGTAAGGTTGGTCCGGGCCGCTTCATCCCACTATGCCAACAATATCCAAAATACATAGAAGATGCAATAACATGATCATCATCGCCCACATATAAACATATGTGTACTACCCGTGCAAAGCACCTATGCATAGATCAGGCTCTGATACCACTTTTGGGTTCGCAGCATAGAAAACAAAAAATTTCATACGATGAGAACTATACGCCAAGATTTATCTACTAAATACAGAGCAACGGGTGGATATACATCCATAGAGAACTTACCCTCAAAGACAACTAGCTTTGTTAATGAGTAGGAACTCGTGGTTGATGTAGTATCCTTGCCGATCTCAAGATTGTGTGGAAGTCCGAGCGCCGCAAATCAGCAGAACATCCGTCCTCGCACACACATCCAAGCCACCGGACAACCTCCACCTCCTCGCTCCAGCGAATCAGCGGAAGCAGCAACTCCTTCCAGACGCAAGGCCACCGGGAACATGTATCTCGCTAATCCGAGACCATGGGGAATATCTAGAGGGGGAGAGAGATCCTTCACGAGGAGGTGTCCTTTGTGAGGAAGGAGAGGGGGGCCTTTTAAAGGAGAGGGGGGATCCTCCCCTGCCATGGCCGACAGCCAAGGGGGTGCCCCCACCTCTTCCTCATTCATGTGGTGGAAGCTCCACTCACATCAATTTTGACTCCACCCAAAATTCCACTCACATGCATTAAATTTCCACCAAATTTAATAAAACTCTTTTATTTATTTTATTTAGAATTTTGTTAATTACTTTAATTAACAAACATTCACATAAAACACCTTGCAACATTTCAATATCACATGCAGAACCACTTTCTGCAATTTCACCCGAAACAATTCCGGTTTCCATCGAAACAATTCATGTTTCTATTGAAACAATTACTGCGCTTTGCAATCCTTTTGTCTGAAACGTATGTGCTCCAAAATGGTGTCCGACAACCCTTAAGTGTGTCACCCTACGGTTCACGAATAATGCAGACATGATTGAGACTCCTCTCAGATCAATAATCAGAAGCAGGACCTGGAGATCCATACTGACTCCTACACATTCAACGCTGACTTCTGTGATCGTGAGAACCTTTAACGCTAGCAACTTAATCCCTTTGTCTCATGATATAATACATGTCTGAGATTCGATCATCGGTATCCAAATACCTAGTTTGATCTCGTTACTGACATGCACTCTTTTCTCGTTCCTGTGATATAACATTCTAGTGATCACATCACTTGCTTGCAAGCTATCTTAATGTGATATCACTGAGAGGGCCCATAGTATATCTATCCGTCATTGTTATTGACAAATTCCACTCTTGATCCATGAGCCTCAACATAACACCTTCGTAGCACTGAACCCACCTTTATAGTCACCCTGTTACGGTGTGACGTTTGATGTTATCAAGATACTCTTCTGGTGTTAGCAATTAACATGATCTCATGGTCTAAGGACTAAGACTACTTCGTATGATGTTATAGCAATATAAACATAATGACTTTGATCGTAATGCTATACTTCGGATGAATGTTCATCACATCATTTCACAAATGTTGTGACCTCGTTATTAACAACATCCAATGTCCATGATCAAGAAACTTTGATCATCTTGTTAATCAACAAGCTAGTAGAGAAGAGAGGCATAACTAGGAACCCTTTTTGTTTATTAAACACACATGTATTGACGTTTCCTATCAATACAATTATAGCATGCAAAATAAACATCTATCATATACAAGGAATACATAATAAAAACTTTTATTATTGCCTCTCAGGGCATATTTCCTTTACTGATGTCGTTACGGGAGCCTCCAATTCGGTTGTGGAGTTGTGCCCCGCTAGTTGTAAGGCGCCGGTTCCTGCCTCAAAGGTATCCTATAGTGGAAAGGTGGATCAGGACTTTGGTGGCGAGATCCATCGGAGAACAGGGTGACGCCTATTATGGCGTGGTGGTCTTAGTACCGCCCACCCCTCCAACGCAGATGTACTTCCCTTAACAAGGAAGAAACTGCGGTAAAACAAATCATGTGTCTCCGCGTGCTCCACTATGATCTCCTCGTTCCTCTATCTTAATCGCCTTTACTCGCTAGTAGTTAGGTTTGCATATAGGGAAACTCTACTTAGTAGTACATCTATAGAATTTACCTTTTCTGTCAAGCCTAAAATTGAAAAAGCATTAATTGAAATAGCACCTATTCACCCCCCCTCTAGGTGCCCATACGATCCATTTCAATTGGAGCCCCAGCTCTTTATTTGGGCTTAACCGACTAAGACAAGTATGGGTACTAAGGAAAATGGGAATGAGGTTGTGGACAAGGTCACAATGGATGACCTCAAGACGTTGGAAACAACCTTGTTGAAATCCTTTGAGACCAAGATGGAAGAGATGCTGCAAATGATTGCTCGTCTCACATCATCTACAGCCCCATCTCCATATTCCTCTGAGGCCACCACTCCTCTATATAAGGATAAGGCTCATGTCGGATCTAAGGAAGATGAAGTGGTGGGTGAGAAACATAATGGTTCCGCCTCCAAGAAGGGAAGTGGTAAGGAGGATTATAGTGAGGTCCCTCACCTATATTCTCCCGACCCACCTATCCCTCATCCTCATATAAACAATAGGGGTGATCCACCCAAGCTCACTTCATCTTCATTTAATCAATGGCAATTCTTAATGAAATCTCATGTATGCAGTTCGTCGATTGAGCTTTGGAGGATTATCAAAGATGGTATTCATATTGGAGACCCCGCCAACTTGACTAGGAGAGAAGTTGTGGATAGTCAACTGAATGCAACGGCTCTCCACATGATTCAGCTCGGAGTGGGTCACAAGGACATGCCCCACATTCAGCACTTCAACACCGCTAAAGAAGCTTGGGATGCACTCACCGACCTATTCATTGTAAATGAAAGCATGAGAAGAAATAGGTATGATGCCCTTAGCAATGAAGCTGAAGGATTTTACATGCTGGATGGTGAAGACCATGAAGATATGTATAGAAGGCTCAAGGGCATTGCAACAACATTTAGAAAGCATGGAGCAACTCACATTGATGATGCTTTGATAAAAAGGAAATATATGAGTGTTCTAGTGCCATTTGAGCCAACGGACTTGAAGAGTTTGCAAGGTAGACACAACTACCATCAAATGACTTCCAATGAAGTCATGCAAGAAATGGCGTCATTCAAGGTTGCAGCCAAGAACGCCGAAGATGCCCGTGCTCGGGATATTGGAACGCAAAAAGGAGTCAATGTGGCTCTAAAAGCAAATGTTGTTGAGCAAGATGAGGATGAAAGAGGATACAATGTTGTCTCCATGGGATGCCCCGAGGAAGTCAAGCGTGCTCATGGTGAGTACATGGCTTTCTATGCAAGGAATTTTTGGAAGGATCCAGCCAAGGCCAAGTCTGAACTCGAGCGCAAGAATGGATCAAGTGGAAGAAGAGAGAATGGCCCAAAACTGAGAACATGCTACAATTGATGAGATAGGTTACACTTTGTGGTTGAATGTCCATATCAAAGTAGAGAAGAAAATGGTGGCAGGCTCATCCTTTGGTGGCGAGATCCATCGGAGAACAGGGTGAGGCCTATTGCGGCATGGTGGTCTTAGTACCGTCCACCCCTCCAACGCATATGTACTTCCCTAAACAAGGAAGGAACTGCGGTAAGACAAATCATGTGTCTCCGCGTGCTCCACTACAGTTTCCTCGTTCCTCTATCTTAATCGCCTTTACTCGCTAGTAGTTAGGTTTGCATATAGGGAAATTCTACTTAGTAGTACATCTAGAGAATTTACCTTTTGTGTCATGCCTAAAATTGAAAAGGCATTAAAATTTGAAGTAGCACCTATTCACCCCCTCCGTCTAGGTGCCCATACGATCCATTTCAGTGAGTAGTATTTGATCATGCATAAGGTTTATGCGAATCTGTCAGGTAAGAAGCTCGTGTGCCCGCAGCGTCCTCTTGACTTTGCCTTCATGAACAGCAAGTCTTATTTCTCTGATGCCCTCTGGATCGCCGAGAAGCTTGGGCTGCATCCTCTCATGGAGTTTCAGTAGGATTATAATGTCCATATTGTGCATCAATTATTTGCTATACTTGTGTTTGGTGAAGGGAATGAGATTCCCATGACATGGATGACTGGCAAGGTTCATTGTCAGTCTAGCATCAGTGAGTTTGCCAAGGTCTTGGAGTATCCCTTTGAGGGAAGGAATGTCACGGTTGGTCTTCACATTCATGAGACGTCCAGGCTTGAGTATTCAAAGAAGCCCCTTGCTCCTCTCTACAACAAGCACTATGTCCTTGGTGAAGCAAGGAACCTTAGGCCACCCTTCCACATTGTGATCCGCATGTTTCGAGAGAATATCTATCCTCAAGCAGGTAATCTTGACACAATTTGCTCCACCTTGATTTTACTAATGGATCTTACTCATTCTATGTTTCTCAAGGGCCCCGAGGATCCTACCACTCCACTCGACGTCATGTATTTCATCTTCATGGAGCTAGCCATCAACATCGTCGAGAAGACCCCCACTTACTCTCATTATGTCATGAGGCTTGTGCTTGCCACCTTTGCAAAGATGGATTTGACTTCCCCCCTTGAGGGCCTTTGTGTTGTTGATCATCTCCCGCTCCAGTTGTAGCACAAGGCTCCCACTACCTCTGTGGATCCTCATGGCTATTCTGCTCCCGTGCCAGATGCTGAGATTAGAGAGGATGAGGAGGATAGTCTCCCTACTGCCAGCCCGGTCTGTGCTAGGAGGAAGAATGCCAGCAATCCCGTTTGCCTTCCTTCTCTCGTGATTATGTGAAGGGACAAATGAAGAAGGCCTCCTTCTAGGAGAATATGCTTCTATGCATGAACATAGATATCCGCAAAGGTCAATATGAAGCATACAATCGGGACAAGCAGATTCTGAAGAAGTTTCACCAATGGGAGCAAGATAGTGATGCTGAGGGTTCCAGTGATGCTCAGGACCAACTTCAGATCTCTTGCACTCTCTCTTATGGCTCTTGGGCTCAAGGATCCGTTGATTGGCGCATGTTTGAGGACGATGCTTCCTCTTCTCTCTGTGGTAAGGGCCCTTCTCCCAATGATGATCAACATTTTGAGGCGAGCTCCGGTGATGACGAGGAGGACGAGGATGATGAGTGATCCGGTTGGGGCATGTAGTCTAGATCTTGTCCCCTTTTGGTGTCTCGATGCCAAAGGGGGAGAAGTTGCTATTAGGTAGCGTGGGATTTGCATGGAAAGTCACAAGATTGTTCTTCATTTGATGCTTTTGCTTGTGACTTGCTCTTATTTGCCTCGCTTTATTTGTGGACCTTTGCTTTGTATCATCTATGGACCCATGTTGTGTGTAGATGTGTGTGAATACTATGCGGTATCTATCTTATCTATGTATTTATATATCATGTATGATGAAGTTCCCTCATAATGGATCCTCTTATATATCTCTTCATCACATCTATTGGTACAAAGGTATGAGTATCACTTATCAATTCTTATCTCTTTGTTGATGGGTAAGTTTGTAACTTCTAGAGGGAGTGTCCTTACTTATTTTTTGGGCACTTATATTCATATGAAAATCTCGTGTGTGCACACTTAGAGGGGGAGCCTCTCTATCTTTTGTACCTTATGCTCGTATATTATTGCGCAAATCCTTGTGTTGTCATCAAACACGAAAAAGAGGGAGATTGAAAGGGCATTTCCTGCCCTAATCATGTTTTGATGTTTGGTGTCAACACAAGTTAGTTTTTACTGTGTGCTAAGCATTGCAGGTACATCTGTTTAAATGCACAAGACAGTGTTCTAGTATTCAAAGGAGAAGGGTTCAAATTTTCATGAAGAAAAGGTGCATGTTGGAAGCTTGGGGTTCTGCCTCCCCTGGGTCCGGAGACTCCGAGGTCCAGGCCCGAAGACTCCGGGGTCTTGGACTGGAGACTCTGGCCAGGTCTCCGGGCAAGTATCTGGCCCCCTGGAAATCTCTCTATGTCCAGGTCCGGAGCCGGACCCGGAATCCTGCGTCCTCCCCAGAGATTCTAGCCATGTCGGAGACTCTAGGGCTGGAGCCCGGAGACTCCGGGGTTGTCTCCGTCCTAGTCTCTGGGTGGCTCGTTTTGCTCCCAATAACCCCCTCTGGAGTCCAGCCTCCCACCCCGGAGACTCCACCCCCCACCCCCCCCCCCCCCCCCCGGAGACTCTGGCCTTGAAGCCCGGAGACTCCGGGGATAGTGATGCTGCAACGGCTATTTTTCTGGGGGGGCGGTATATATACCCTCCTTCTTCTACAAGTGAAGGTTGCGTCTTCAACTCTCTCTCATCCATTAATGCTGAGCTCCAACCACCTAGATCTCCCTATTTAGCCACACAAACTTGTTGCCCCTTGGGGATTTGAGAGAGGAGACCTAGACCTAGCTTTCCACCAAAGGGATTTGTGTTTCCCCACCATTTGTGTAAGTTGCTGTTGCTCTAGAGTTTGAGGAATAACTTGAAGAAGTCGCCCCCCATAGCTCATCCTCGTGTGTAAGAGCTTTGAGGTCATCTTGGGAGCCTCCAATTCAGTTGTGGAGAAGTTCCCCAAGGTTTTGTACAAGGTTTCGGTCGCCACCTTCAAGGTCACCACATAGTGGATCGTGTGCTTGCCACAAGGCGGGTGCTCGGGAGAATAGGGTGAGGCCTTAGTGGCGATGGTGGTCTTAGTACCGCCCACCCCTCCAATGGAGACGTACTTCCCCTCAAAAGGAAGGAACTTCAGGAAAACATCTTCGTGTCCCCTCTTGGTGATTTCTATCCTTTACTCCTTATTATTGTTGTTAGCTTGCTTGCTTGTCACTTAGGTTGAATCACTTAGTTGCACATCTAGAGACCTACTTTGTGTCAAGTCTCAAATTGAAAATTAGTCAAAAATTGAGTAGCGCCTATTCACCCCCCCCCCTCTAGTCGCTTATACCGATCTTTTAGTCGTGACCTTCTCACCGCTCATCGCTCGCTTCTCCTGCAGATCATGTCGGTTACCATCATGGCCTTCTTTAGAAGATGAAGCTCGTCCCCGTGTTTTTCTTGTGGGCCTAACCCGTGTTTCTGCCTTGGTGCCTTTTGCTCCTGCCCGGTTGGTACTGCTAGAGGTGTTGTCAGATGACGTACATACGAGGAGGTGTGGTGGTGGTGGATGTGCCAAGATGACGATGTGGTGATACCACAACATCTACAACGACTTGTATGAATCCAATGAACCACCAACACCGACACAAGTTCACCATCCCTCGAAGCTGAAACCCCAAGTTCGACACTGCAGAGGGCACGGACGCCAAGATCTACTTCATGTGTTAGCTAGTTCGCAGCTCTCCTTCCCGGACCCGAAGGCACCGAGACCGATCCTGGAGTCCAAAGACCGATACCGTCAAACCCCGAGACCCCGGATCCGAACCCCTTGATGTGTGACCCCTATTCGACCCCTATTTTTTTATAATATGACATATATACTTGTTGCATATATTTTTTCATGTCGCATACATATTGTGTTGTTTGGGGCATTATGCCCATTCACCTTATAATTGAATATGGAGACCATATGCGGGCTTTTCTAGTCTTATATTAGCTCCATTTAAATTTGTGTAGCGAACCGATGCCCTATTTTGCCTTGTTAATACAACATCTAAATTGCGGGTATCTAAACGACATGAACCTCCTAATTAATCGTCGGGATCCCGATTTTGCTTAATATTGCCTAGTTGCATCGCATCTTTGTCATATCATGCATCATATCATGAACATGCACGTTCTTCTACCGTAGTATTAAATAGTGCATCCGTTATTTCTTTTAGTGCTTTGCTTCTTCACAGATTAGGCCATTAAGTTGATGTGAGTACCGACAAGTTCTTCGGATAATGTATCCGACAGTGTTTCCCAAGCGAGCATCCTCCCCTTTCTACCTATTTTGCATTTATAGTCTTTGCTTCCTCATGTTGATCTATTTCTATCTGTGTTGTTGATGCTTTAGTTTTCAGTACCAGTTATATCCCTTGGAGCCTATATTGTCTTGGACACCTCCTATTACCTATTGTTTGATAGACAGTCGGCCTTGCGAGTTGTAGTTGCTTGCTCAGGTGCTGCTTCGTGTCGTCGATGTTCCATCATTGTTGGGAGGTTGGGACATGCTTAATGGTGGAGATGATCATGGCTTTCAATATAGCTTGTCAATTAAAATGGAAATAGATATAATGTAGAGGCACCGGTGGGTAATAGTCAATATTTGGTTTTTAACTGCCCACTTGTGTCCACCTAGGACCTGCGTTCTTGACACATATTCCGAGATCGTGCACGCTAACCACAGGTGGGTGGGTGGGCACCCCATCGGCTTACTACCTGATTTCAAAGTACTATGTTGGGGACCACAAACTAGTTTGGAGCATTATTACTATCCTGTACTTATGCCATGCTTTATTTACTATTACGCATGGAGCGCCTGTACTATTTAGCAACAAATGTGGAATGTTTTCACGGTATCAACAAGCCCAGTCACACTTTCAGGTTCCCAGTCGTTTATAGCGATTGGCACAAACCCTGGGTCCATCTCAAAGGGGTAACCTGGGCAATGCCCATGGTATGGACTTGTATTTCATGGAAAAGGAGAGATCTAGTGATTTTGTCGGCTGAACAGACAAACAAGGGAGGTGATTTACCCAGGTTCAGGCCCTCGTAGAGGAAACCCTACTTCCTGCTTATCTGCTCGTATTATCAATGGAGAGTACAAACTCGTGGAGTCAACTATATGCAATCTCGCTGAGAGAGACGGTGTCTATTGTCTAGATCTATTGTGGGGCGATTCGATGTCCTCCTCGTTGGCCCCTCCTAGCCCTTATATATGGGGAGGCTAGGTCTCGGGTACCAATACGAGTAGGTTACAAGTTGGTGTTTGTATCTAGTCTAGTTTTGTACTTTCCATGTCTTGTATCACCAGGAGTATGTGTCCTTGTAGGCATCGTATTTTTTGAATCATCATGGGCTTCATGGATCTTGGCATATCTTCGGGTGAACCTTCCTTCGGGTCGCACCGCATATGCCAATAGTGGGAAACCGAAGGGTTATGCCTATGCCAGTAGCCCCCGAGGCTATGTTCGGATGCTTGCCTACGAGCATAGGCTCAAAGTCCTTTTTAATATGCCTGGAAGGTGAACTCGAAGATTTCTTTGAATGCGTCAATTTCTCGGCTGCCTTGTTTGGATGATGCAATGGATGAAGTTGTCTTGTTCTTGAAATGATGCTAGCATTTTCATCGGTGCTACCAATGGGAGTAACCATTAAGGCTACACTCGGGTAGACTCAAAGTTATGCTTCTTCATTATAGATATTCTTTTGTCGACTCTTGTTTAGAGGATTTATGTTTTTTTATCGGGTGCACGGCCAGTGCTCCTGATGGGAGTAGCCCCTGAGGCTATGTTCGAACACATGTGTTTGAGCATAGGCTCAAGTATTCATCATCCGAGAAATTTCTCGACTCAGGTGTTGTAGCTTTGCTTTTATGTTGACTCCGTAGGAGGAAGTTTTCTATCGAATAGGCGAACTGTAAGTTCAATAAGTTTATCCTGGAGATTTTGGTATAACGAGTCTAGTGCATCCGACGGACCGAGAACTAGTTAATTGCTCTTGGGCAAAGACATCATGAACCTACTTCAAATTCGAGTCCCCTGACTCAAATTCGGTATTTGTTGGTGTAATTCAGTTTGGGTCGTTGAGTTCTTAACTGAATCCCAGTGTTTTTATTTCGAGTACCCAATACGTCCGTCGGGATTTTTCATCGTATCATAGATATGGATAATTTACTGGCAGAGCGTTTTCATGTGCGGTCACCAGGCCGCACATGACAGATCCTGGGGTCTTACCTTTATGTTGTGGACACAGTATTCAGACGTATTATCGCGGCGGACGCGGTCTGTGGATTTTTGAAATTTTTATTGACTTCGTAGGTGGATTTTACTTTTTCTATCGGGTGCGTGGCCAGCGCTCTCGATGGGAGTAGCCCCCAGGCTACGTTCGAAGGCTGGCATTCGAACGTAGATTCAGAGCTATTCTTCGTCCGAAAATTTTCCTATGTAGATAAAACAGGAATCCTAAAAAATACATGTAGGTTATGTAAAGTGTGTATATGTATCAGTTGAAATTATAGTTTGTTGTAATTCGGAATCTTGATATATTTTTGCAATGGCTATGACGGTTTCGCCCCTCGCGAGACCTTTTCGTTAGCCTGATACCCATTGGGTTAGATCAGCTACTCGGGTCAATGCGTGTTTTTGACGTATGTCATGGCGGAGCCGAAGAAATTTTAAGTTTGTGCTAAGTAGCGAAGCCCCCGGGTATCGGAGTATGATTATGTAATAATTTGTTGAACTGAGCCCCGAGTATCAGGTGTAATAGAGTAATGAAAAGTGAAATCGATTAAAAGAACTTAGCTTTATTGATATCGGGTGCATAAAGATAATCTTCATCCGAGGAATTTCTCGACTCGGATCTTGGCATAAGTTGACATGAGTGACGTAGTCGACTTCATTAGAGGACCCGATAAAATAGCTTGATATAGCCAATATCCTTGCAAAAAGCATAAAGCATTATAAAGTACTTGCATCTTGTAAAGAATATCGCCTTTCAATTTGTCATAACATTTTCTGATGCCATCGGACCCGACAGTTTTGCACTGTAATGTGAGACCTTTTCGTTAGCCTGACGCCCTTTGTCTCAGTACCTTGTTGACCTGTCAGTTGGGTAGCAACTAGGTCAAAGTTTTCAAGGATTCAACGTTCAGACAGAGTCAGCTATTCAGATGGTCGCGTATGAGGTGCTCGAGTGCACGGAGTCGATGACACTTAGGTTACTCGAAGAGGACGCAACCCCGATCATTTCGAGTGCTAGTTAAAATAAACAATTGTTGACTCTTGGTAAGGGAAACTTAGTTTTGTTGGTAGTTGTCATAGATGAAGTCGATGCGGCTGTGAAGCCGAAGACCGCAACGGGTTGTCGGAGCTGAGGGAGCCCCCAAGTGTAGAGTTGAGGTGGTTGGTGTAGTTGATACGATATTCGAGAGCCGCAGTGGACCGGAGTCAACGCGACAGCGGGTCACCATAGCCGAAGATTATAACAGGTTGCCGCATCCGAAGGTTTTCAACGGTCACGCAACCAAAGATTTCGGCAGGTCACCATAGCCGAAGATTTTGGCGGGTCACCACAGCCGAATCGGTGCAGCCCTCGGGCGTGGAGTTGATGTAGTTGGACGGAATCGACGCGGCAGGCGTGAATTGATGGAGCCTCCGTGTGTAGACAATTGGAGTCGACGTGATGGCGAGTCGCGTGGTAAAAAGAGTCGGCGCAGTGGACAAGTAGTCAACGTGCGAGTCGGTTGAATTTTAGGTCAGCGTTGCCACGGCTAGCGCCGCCTGTACGTCACATCTGCCGATCCACGGGAGCCACATTGCGTCATGATGTTCCTTGCACATGCATGTATGATTGATTAGTACATGATTGGATATAATAATTTGAGTAATAATGTGAAGAGAAAGAAAAAAAGGAAAATAATTGTTTTATGCCAAGATGCATGTATCGCTCCGCGCCTGTTTATTTATTTGATCCGTATCAAACAAGGTCTTGGTTTGACCCCTCGATGTATGTCGCTTTCGCCTCTTGCACGCTTCTTGGATTTTTGGGAATCAGTGCCAGAATATACACCGATTTGGAGTGAGCTGCAATTTTGGGCCAACGGCCAGGCTTGATGATATGCCGTGGGGTTGCACGATGGAGCGCTGAGGCATCTACTTGTACTACATCCTTGTCTGTGTAGCTCGGAATCGATCTGAGTTTTTTCCTTTCTTTTAAGCACGTCCACGGTCTTGCAAACTCTATTTTCTTCCATGCTCCACAGTCCAGCCTAGAACGGATCGCAGAGACGTTGATGTCGAAACTCCGCGTGTCGGCAGAGGTTTTTCGTGGAAAGCAACAAGTCGCGGATCGCCGGCGACGGAAGAAAGTTAATGGAGCCAAAATAGTCTACGGCGATGTCGGGACATTCTATGACAGAAACAAAATAGTCTTCTTGATCCGAGAGTCGATGCTTATGTTAAATTCATGGCCGAAAACATATTTGACTGCTTCCGATCATCGAGTTGTTGCTTGGTGAAAAGGGAGCCGCCAATTCATGAATCCAGCGTCCATATTCCCATAGACGGCGCCAATTGACGAGGGGCAAACTCGGCAATGTCCATGATTATAGACTTCGTGGAAAAGGAGAGCGCTAGTGATTTCGTCGGCTTAATAGATAAATAAGGGAGGCGATTTACCCAAGTTCAGACCCTCGTAGAGGAAATTCTACTTCCTGCTTGTCTGCTCGTATTATCAATGGAGAGTACAAACTCGTGGAGTCGACTAGATGCGATCTCGTCGAGAGAGACGGTGTCTATTGTCTAGATCTAATGTGGGGTGATTCGATGGCCTTCTCTATGGCCCCTCCTAGCCTTTATATATGGGGAGGCTAGGTCTCGGGTACCAATACGAGTAGGTTACAAGTTAGCGTTTGTATCTAGTCTAGTTTTGTACTTTCCTTGTCTTCTAGCACCAGGAGTTTGTGTCCTTGTAGGCTTCGTATTTGTTGAATCTTCATGAGCTTCATGGATCTTGGCATATCTTCGGGTAAACCTTCCCTCGGGTCGCACCGTATATGCCAATAGTGGGAACCCGAAGGGTTATGTCTATGTTACTCTCGGAGCCGACCGACTTTGTTGCGGGTAGCTTAGTGGGTTGGCCCCCATGGATTTATTTTGAGTCTGGGAAACGTCATGTCCGAAGCCTCGTCCAATGCCGCTAGGTGTATGTTCATGATCTTGCTCATATCGGATCTGACAACAAGGGTTGAAGTGCATGTGGATATTACTTTGGTGCACCACCATAGGGTTAAAAACAATTGAAAAGTCGTGTCCGCGGTAATGGATGACTTGGAGCACAGTTTCTCCATCATAGATAACTATAACTAAAGAATTACTGTTACAATTGACGTGGATCTAATATACTAGTAAGTTGGATAACCACCATGAAATGAATGAATAAAACTGTCAACTGTGTGAGTTCCTCGGGATGACTTTCTCGTTTGGTCTCGAGGGGGAAATAACATGATGGGTATATTTGGTGTTAGTATCAGGTTGTTTCCGAGTCTTTCTTATCCCTCTCTGATAGCCGACAGTTATATTGAGTCTCTCTGCCGCTTCAGTCCACCACGCCTATGTAGACGAGAGCCGTCGAATTCTAGACTCGCTGTGTACTAGTCTAGTACTGACCGCTCTATTTTTCCTTTATCTTTGTCAGCACCCCTTTTGTTTAACAAGTATAAGTTCAATGTCTTTAGCAGGGTTATCCTTCCGGCTTGGGCTAGGCAGAGTTATGGACGCCATTGGTTATTCTTCAAGATTCTTAGCTCAATTTGTTTCTTATCCATATTCAGATATCATTTTCAAAGTGATTTGGATCTTTATACTCGTATTCTTAGCTCTTTGAGTCACTGTATCGACGCGGATTTAGTGTCTAGGATGGTAGCCGTGCATAAGCCTAACACCGTTGGATCCTAACTATCTCAAACTGTTGATTGACGGGGACTTTAGGTTAGCACTGCCAGGCCTCGAAATGTGCACGCTTCAGCTAAGGCGGTCCAGCACACAAAAAAACACTATAATATTCGTGGAGAAAAATTAAGGCAGACTGGTTCTCCGACCCTATACTGCTATTCTAGAGTAATATTAAACCAAAGTAGCCCATTCTACCATAACCCACTGATCTCTGGTTGAAAGTTCCTCTAGTTTTGGTGTTTGGTGTCTTTGGCCTTTGTATCATTACTTTGTCTATATAGCGTGTCATTTAATGAAAAAAAGAGTGTTGTTATATCTTAGCTAACCTACACCCCTTACACGGTATCATGCGCAAAAAACTTGGCTAGACCAATCACACACATGCATAAGACTGGAATCATTAAATACAACCTTTCTAAAAAACACCAACTAAGAAACACTCCATTGTCATAGTTGTTTCTTAAGTTTTAAATGCTTCTATAAAAACATGCTAAGAGACCCTCCATTGTGAAAGGCCTTAGTATCTATTTTCTGCATCATTCCCAACAAATTTATATTATCTCCCATTGGTAAAGTATAAACTCCGATGGGACAAAAAAAAGTTCGGTCAATTATATCTCAAAAATACCATAAGCAAGCTTGTAAAGTTCTGTCAATAGTTCATGTTGATTCAAATAAATGGTAGAATTTTTCATTCAGATTAAAGTTCTGTCAATATAGGAGAGGTCGTCGACAGTGTATATAAAGTCCTTCATTGTTCATTCAGATTAACTAAAAATAAATTAAAAAATTAGTCAACCATTCTATACAGTTCCCATATTGTCACTACAAAATCCTTTGAATAAAATTACACCAATTGCAGCCAGGAAAGAACGGAAGATGACATCAAAGCCAAAAATTCAGAACAAACAAAAGATACAGAGGTGGTCATCGAAAAGTTCAGTAAAATGGAGAAATTTTAGTACAGAGGCGGCATAGATCTCGAGCTGTACAACAGAAGATACAGGTGGTCATCCAAAAGCTAGGCAGGATCTAGAGAAAAAGGAAACCGTGCCCTCCACCGTGGGGTCGACGGCAGCCAACCTCAGCCGTGCGCGCCCCACGCATCTCCGTGCCTCATGGTGGTGGAGTTGGGAGCGACGCGTAAGGAGATGCCTCCGATGCCGGCACGCTGAGAAGGAGGGCAGCGGCGCCGTGCCAGATATGGACAACATCTCCGCTGGAGACACAGCAGGTCAGCGCCGGAGTACAGGGAAGGCGGGGAACCGTTCTGTGGGTGGCCAGGGAAGGCTCTCGCACGGGGGAGCTGGGTTCGCCGAGGCGGTTCTCGCAGGGAGGAGGTTGACTGGTCCAGCTGCCAATGAGAAGCGTGCTCCATGCCTCCATGACAAATAGATGCACGTCACCAACACCACAGAAAAGGAAGAAAGAGATGACATGCATCGGCTCCAAATCAATCCATGGGACTCAAAAGGATTGAATAAGAAGCGAAACCTGAGAACACTTATTTACAATTGTAACTGACATCCACCGAGAACACATGTTCAGAAACACATCTGGAATTAAACCTGGGAACAAAAGAATCGCTAGATCGAAAGAGGAACCTATCACCAAAGAGCAGCAAGAAGTAAATAATTTCATGCTCCTAGAATCGCAAATGAAAAATCCAACAAAGAAACGCATGTGCTTGAATACTGAAGTACTGATAACCTAGGCATTATCAACCGTGATGGCCATGACTTAGTGATGCGCGCAATACTATTTTGCTGCACCGCGGGCAACAATTAGTCACAGAGCTAGATCTTGGTGACACATAGTTTAGACCAGTCCAAACACACCATTAGCTAGCTTAGCATCGGGAAAAACCATGGCTCCTAATTTTTGTGTTTTACCAACAACTCAGAAATTCAGAAACCAACCAAAGCAACTACCTGCAAAGTACACTTGGGTGAACACGTGATCTGGATCAACATAACTTTTTCCTCATAACGTTTACCGTTTATTTTAATAAATCTGGATCGGCAACACACCATGTAAAAAAGAATCGACATCTACCTGATGCCCTCAAACAGTGAAACAAAATCCAGATCGGAAAAATGGAAGCCAATCAAAATAGCAAATCAAGATTTTTTAAAAAGACCGCGGCCGATCTCTCGCGTGCCTCCGCCCCGGTTTCTCCTTCCTCCAGAAAGCCGAAGATCCTACACGGAACAAGGTTGAAGAGGAGAAGAGCACCAAATTGACAAGAGAAACAACCAAGGAGGAAGAGGAGGGGTGGGCGGCTGCCGCCCGCCGGAGGTGGTGGGCTGGTGGCTAGAATATGGGTGCGAGCGTCGGCGTGGGCGTGGGCGTGGGCGTGGGGATAAGGCCTAAGGGTGGGAACGTGGGGTGGGCGATGTGGTGTTGTGTTAGGTTTTGGAGAACAGATAAGAAAACTGTCATCTAACGGCGTTAAGTCAGATGAAGGGTGGAAAGGTTCTATAGGATAATTTGGATGGCTGGATAGGGGTGCGTCGCTACCACCCTAGGCAGCCATATATATATATATATATATATATGACATATTTATACTACGTCCGGGTGTAGTTACACCCACACGTGTTTCACACTATATAGGCAGTATTTACCATACCGAAAGGTATATACGCGTAGTATGAAGTATATAAGAATTTTTAGGCAGTATATATACTACTTTTTTGGTAGTATGTAATTTTTATTCATATATTCCTTTTGTACGTACAAATATGACGGTATTTTACATATATAGTGCAAACTATAGGTGTATTTGCAATTTTTTCACCTAACTTGTTTGGAAGAATCTTAGATATAGTATATGAACATACTCAAATAGATAAAGTATTACAAATACTTCCGTAAGACAGTATATGAGACGTGGGTGTAGTTACACCCGGGAGTAAGAAATATTTTTCATATATATATATATATATAGAGAGAGAAATTCTATTCAGAATCGTTATTTTGCATCTCATATTTTTTATGTTCTCACATATATAAATTTATGTTTTGTATACTAATAATTATATTCATATTCATCAGAAACGTAAAACAATCGATATAAAAATACATTTTATGAGTTATTATAGTGTAAAAAACATACAAAATTCGCATTTTATGCCGTATTTTTTTACGGCATGTAAATAATTTTTTTACGACATGTCTAAATATTTTGATGTTCTTCTTGACTTTCGGGATAAGATAAAATTTACGTGACGTAAAAATCATGTACGGTTTGAAAGATAGGGGTGGATGAAGAATAACTATTCTACATCCTGGGTGTCAAATAGCGCCACTCTCTGCTATTCAAGAACCAGTTCCTGAATAACTATTTAGGAACCGCATCCTAATTTCCCGGGAAACAGGTGTTAACTTCTGTACGTCGCATATGTTAACTTTCGTTGTGGACCACTGTAGATATTATTTTTCACGTAAAATGTTGGTTTGTGCGTATTTTTAACTGGCCGCTTGGGCTCGTATCATGCGGGGCCATGTCCGGGTGGGTCTTTCTTTGGCACCTAGTCCGAGTCGTGCCATAACTTCCCTTCGCGACATTTTCTCTTCCCACCCCGCTCTAACTGCTCATAGCCACGATTTCCGGCAGTCGCCGTCGCCCCGTAGAAATCGGCCACTATCTCCCCTCGGTCCAGCATTGCTTCACGCCTGCGGTACACCTCGCGCTCCTCCCCATACTCGCAGGCGCTTCCGGTGCTCGTATTTTCCAGGTGTCTAGAGTTTTGGGCGGAGGCGGAGCAGTTGCGGGCATTTCCTCCACCGGCGCCATTGACGGCTTGTGTTTCTCGGTGAAGGGCCGACGTGGTGCGTATTATCTTGCTCTTTCCTGGAGGCTGGTTAGTTCACCGAAACCTACTCCATATATGCTATATCCTGATTTGGTCTTTGCGTCGCGGCTACTTTACCGAGATCCCCAAATTCGATGTCTATGTAGGGAGGAATCTCCGGCTAGTTGTGTGTTAGTTGATTTCTATGGATGATTCTCTTTATCCAGGACTAGGAGGTTTGTTTAATTTCAAAACTAAGTTTCATTCGATTTTGTAGTTAATTTCGTCTGTGTATGATGTTAACTCCTGTTGTTTTTCCATTATTTTTGTTTCTGCTAATGTTAAAATGATGCTAACTATAGCCTAACAATATCCTGCTAATTGATCTTAGTTGATTTATGCTAGTTGTATGATGTTAGTTGAACCTAACTTCTATTATAAGAGGGTGTTAACTCTCCTGTTTTGTCTGAACTTTTGCAGTTGTTTGAAGTTAACTTCTAATATATTATGATGCTATAATAAATTATATGGTTCATTGTCGTATATCTCCTACTGTTTTTCCATTATTTTTTGTTTCTGCTGATGTTAAAATGATGTAACTACAGTCTAAAAATATCCTGCTAGTTGATGTTAGTTGATTTATGCTAGTTGTATGATGTTAGTTGAACCTAATTTCTATTATAAGAGGGTGTCAACTTCCCTGTTTTGTCTAAACTTTTCCAGTTGTTTGAAGTTAACTTCTAGTATATTATGATGCTATAATAAATTATAGGGTTCATTGTCGTATATTTATTATTTTTCTAATTTGATATATGTTTTGTGAGTTTAATTTTGTAAAATGAAACACTTATGATATGTTTTTTCCTGTTAGTTTCTTGTTTTTATGAATTATATGTATTATATCTGAACTTTGTAGCTTTCAACTTTTATAGTTCCTGTTATATTAAGTTCTAACTTTCATATTTTAAATTTATACTACTATTGCACATTATATTGACTACTTTAATTTAACTTTGATAACTTCTAATTATAACTTCTGTCATATATTTATCTTAACTTCCTATATTTTGAATTTTAATAGATCAGTGTAACTCCCAACTTTTTTGTATCTTAAATTTTTCATTTTTTTGCAGCTAGCTTTCCTTTTTTAAGTTATATTTTTAGTGTATCTGAACTTTCTATCTTTTATTTTTATTTTTTTGCAACACAATGCAAATTCTGTAGTAACATCTTAGGCAGATTACTGACAAGTTAACTTCTCAATCCCATTATGTGAACTTCACATTTGTATTAGTTAATTCTTGTCTGTTACAGTGTGTTCTTTTTATGTTGCATTTTTGTAATGATTTCTATTAATTGAGTGTGTGTTTTCCTAGGATCTGGTGATGCTTCTGAGAGCTCATACCCTGTTACGGTTATTAAGAAAGCGAAATTAGTTGCATGTGATGCAAAATTGAGTTTAGCTGCTGGCATTCCTTTAGTGATTAGTTCTGTTTCTTTAGTTTCTGAATCTATCTTGCAGACACGGGATATGGCCAATGAAGATCACCATGTGGTTCATTCTGTCAAAAAACCCGTATCTCCAACTAGTATGATTTTATTCTTTTTTCATTCTTTTTCTTTGTTTAACTTGTAATTTTTTATGTTTAATTTCCTCCTTTTTACTCATAATTAACTCCTAGTTTTTATTATGTTGATTTGGTAGTTCTATCTGTGGCAAATAATCCTAATTTGGAAGATTTCTCTATTGCTGATGGAGGTTTCTTCTCTAATACTTTCAATACTTTTATTAACTCTTTATATTATTTTTGTTTATGTGCTGCAACCTAGTTTATTTGTAAAATGAAACACCATTTATATTTTTTTCCTGTTAGTTATGTGTTTTAACTATCCTATTTAAAATTGAGACTACTAGTACAAATTGTCTACTTTTCAGTTTAACTCTAATAACCTCTAATTATAACTTCTATCATTCATTTATCTTAACTTCGTAGATTTTATGTGTATTATATGTGAACTTTACATCTTTGAACTTTTATAATTCAGTGTAACTTCCAACTTGTTTGTATCTTAACTATTTAAATATTTGGATCTAACTTTCATATTTTAAATTTAGAATACTAGTGCACATTGTCTTCTTTAGCTTAACTTTGATAACTTGTAATTATAACTTCTATCATATATTTATCTTAACTTCCTAGATTATGTGCATTATATCTGAAATTTATAGCTTTGTGTTTAGTTTTTTGGAACATAATGCCAATTCTGTAATAACATCTTAACCATTTTTTGAATGTAACTTGCATTCCTATAGTAACTGCATTCATTTTTTATCACTAATGCATTTGTCTTTGTTATACCAGCTGATGAAACTATTAAACAAACTTTGGATATGTTGAATGCTGATTATGTTGATCCTGAACCACCTGAAGAAGTTGCTGCTACATCTGATACTGTGCCTGCCAGTGCTTTGGAGCCCTATGGTGTAAGAGGGCCACCCTCGTATGATGAGCATACACCTGTTCGTGGAGCTGATGTAGAGGGTTGTGGTGATAGGACAGTTGGAACTAATAAAACTATTAAGCAAACTTTGGATATGTTGAATGATGATTATGTTGATCCTGACCCACCTGAAGAAGTTGTTGCTGCATCGGATATTGTGCCTGCCAGTGCTTTAGGGCCCGATGGTGTAAGAGGGCCACCCTCGTATGATGAGCATACACCTGTTCGTGGAGCTGATGTAGAGGGTTCTGGTGATAGGACAGTTGGACCTATTTTTGATAGCACACCTGGTGTGCAGGAGCAGGATGATGGTTTCCCTGTATGGCAGGACATGTCGTCTCAATCTGTAGATGGTACAGAGGAGGTTACACAGGAACATAATGTGAAAGCGCCGCTTGAATTGTATGCCAAGCAACACAGTTCTAGGGTTGCTGCTTACAATGAGAAGGTTAAGATGTACTATAGGAAGCACCCGTCGAAGTCAAAGCAACAAAATGCCGGTGTGTTAGGAATGCAAAATGATCCTCCAGCAGAGCCATGTGGTCCCATAGAATCAAGCCGGAATAATAGGGTTGTTGTTGCTAAGAGGCCGTTGTCTGCTATGACTCCTACTCGCCGTAGTCCTAGTGTTGTTGTGATGAGGAATGATATGATTTCTGCTCAGCAAGCATCACCTATGAAAGGTTCATCTTCTAAGCGTCGTCGTACCATGGATGAAACATATGTGCTAGACGCAGATGACGATTCTGGTGGGGAGGATGCCGCTGTAGCTTGTCCCGAAAAGGTTACCATTCATCTTTGCTGCCACTTTTTTCTGTTGTGCTAACTTCTTGTATCATCAATGTTAACTGTCATTATATTGATATAGTTTTTCTATGTTTTTCAATTGTTTTTTATCAGCCTACAAAGAATAAGAGGGGTAGAGTTGTTGTGGACACATCTCCTAAAAATGTTGGTAAGAAGATTAAAGTTGCTGTGACGAGGAAGTCGTGTGGAATCAAAAAAAGGCTCGAAATGACGACAATGGTCGAGATCGCTTCCAACAGACTGTTCGTTGTTCTTTGGCAGAAGTTCTGGAGGCTGTGAAGTTGTTAAAGGATGCTCACATAAAAAAGGTCAGAGAAGCAGGTTTCGGATGTGTGTTTGATTGGGTGTTGGAGGGCAATGTGTCGCGTGTTCTCATGTGTTTCCTGCTCAAGAAGATTGACACAACAACTATGAAAATAGATTGCGGCGCTGGAAGGATTATGTGTGTTAACAGGAAAGCAGTGCATCGCATTTTTGGGTTCCCAATGGGAGGTGAATCAGTCCCAAGGCCCGTAGGGAGTGGCCATGATTCCTCAATGGCGAGTCTTAAGGCAGAGCTTGGTTTTGAGAGTAATGCTACTATGGACGCCAAGGATCTTCGTAAACTGCTTACTGAGCTTGTTAAGGATGAATCAAAAGTTGACACAGGTGTTAAGGTGTTCTTTGCTATCATTTTCACGAAGCTTGTATGTCCTGGATCTGCCGTTCATCTTGGTAGAGAGGCGGCAATGCTTGTAAACATTGATTATAATAAGATGGCTTCAAGTGATTTCTGCCAGTTAGTTGTTGATGAGTTGAAGCGAGTAGCGGAGAAATATCAGGATCCCAATATAGCATAGGCCGGTCCCAAAGGGTGTGGTATTGTCCCTGTAGTTATGTATTTGGACAGCTGTTATTCAAAGAAACATTCTATGATGCATCTCAGGACACCTCGTGCTAACTTCTTGCATGAGAAACCATTGAAAGCCATCTATTCTGAAGACATTATAAAGAATGGCAAAAGTGATTTGTCCAAGTACGTTTTTGGGAAGCTTCCGGTCAGTAATCCACCCCCATGCTTTTTATGTTGTATATACGAAGAGTGAACTCCTGTTTCTTATTGTTATTTAATTCCCCTATATGTTCATTCTTACTGTTATAGTTAACGACAATTATTTGAAGAATGTTTAACTTCCGTTTATTCCACTGTTAACTTCCTTGTTTTATACAGTTAACTTCTTGGTTTTATACAGTTAACTTCCTTTTATTTTTATTTTTTTTTCACTTAATTTACTATAAGTTTTATTCCTACTTTGAGAATATAATTCAATGTGCACTACATAAGAAATTTCGGATACACGGCTTTTTTATAAGGGTTTTTACTTCGACAATAGTAAAAGTTAGCCTCCTAGTTTTTGAAAGTTTCAAGTTTTCCTTTTTTATGTATGATTTTTTTGTTTACATGGTCGTAACCTCCATCATTTATAAAAGTTAATTACCATTTTTATGAAAATTTAACTTCCACCTTTTTTCTATCTGGTCCTAATGTGAATTCTGATTCATTTCTTTTGTCTATCCCTTTTTTATTGATATGCAGTGGAAGGGTCGTAATGACATTGTTTATTCATACTCCATCCGTGTCGAAGATATGTACATCGATGACATTCAGTCCCATGATCCTTTGGTATTATCTCAGCATCCTCATGAGCATATTGAGAGGTCTGAGCATCGCGATGAGCCTATTGAGAGGTCTCAACACCCTGATTTGCATATCGAGAGGTTGCAGCCCAAGTTGGTGAGTGAACAGGATCTAGTGGCTGGTGAGAGGTTTGCTGATGCATCAATGTTTTCTAAAAGTGGAAATTCTACGTCCTCTACGGCCATAAAAGATATTGATCAGCTGTTGCAGAAAGTTAGTGATATTGTTAAAGTTGTTCCGACTACAGTTGATTGTCTTGGTAGTATAGCTGGCCTTTTTCCTGCTAGGCACGGGCCTACTAAAGAAGTTATGAAAGAGGCTTCTGATCTTGAAGTTAGTTTCCTTGGCGACATGGTGTCTGTTGTAAAGTTTTTGCGCAAAGGTTTAGCTAATTTTGGTCGTAAGCAAGATTTGGTTTGCACACCCTACGAAAGAGAAGCTGATACTATAGCAAGACAAATGGATATGAATGATGATGTCCCTGCTCGTGGTGGCGTTGACAAATCCACCTTCACTACAATTCTAGGGCACTCAGCTGCTAAGGCTCAGGTATAATTTTTTCTCTCTTTTCCCATTCTTTTTGCTTAGAGATTTTTTCACTGCCTTTTCTGTTTTTATTATTTAAAACACTTGAAAAATGTTCTGTATCTTGTTTGATAACTTCTAGGATTTATGTAACTTCTGAAAGTACATACTTTTGTATTTTATCCTTTTGTAATTTCTGAAAGTACATTTTTTTGTAATTTCTAAAAGTACATACTTTTGTATTTTATCCTCTTGTTAATTGTTAACTCTTGTTAATGTAAGAAGTTAACTACCAGGGCTATATGATGTTTTTAACTTCACTATTTGTAATTTTTTGACTGACATTATTTTATTTACTAGACATCTTTTATTTTAAAAATAGTTTTGCATCTTGTTTATTTTTCGTGGTTTTGTTAACTCCTAGTTGTTAGTTTTATTTTCTTGACATCTTAACTTCTCACAGGAAGAAGCTAGAGTAGCTGAATAGAATGCTTCGAAAGATATTGAAGAATTCGGTGGAGGACTGGATGAATGCATTTTTGAGGAATCTAGTCCTCATGTTAACCGTGCACCAGTTCCTATGTCACCGCCGCATGCCTACAGTGATGAAGATGATGATAGTCTTGATAATTTTGAAGAGAAAAATGACTCTCCCCCTGATGGGGTTTCTCTACAGGATGTTGATGTCAACAATGCAGATTATCATCATGTTGATGATGATGGTGGGTGCTTCTTTTGCACGTGATATATGTTTGTTGTCACTTCAAAACGTTATTTTTATTGTACTGATGTTTTTGTCTTTAGCAGATTCTGAGGCAGATAAATGTGCACTATGAGCTGAGCCGCCTATTGTGGATAATGAATTTGCCTGAAAATGAAGATCAGGCTATTCCAACTTCTTTTGGTATTCATGAGTATAATTCACAGGGCAATGCATTGGTCTTAAGAGAAGAGAAGGTTGCCCCAGCTATTATTGGTATTGTGGGCGGGGATATTTCAGCGGACAAGAATGAAGACTTACACAATACGCCAGCTGCACATGGTGCTATGTGTTCTAGTCCTGATCCCATTGTGGCTGTTTTTAAACCTTCTGTAGATAACCATACGCAGGAGCAAGCTAGAGATAAGAAGACGCATGAGGAAGATACATGCAATGATTCCCATAGTATAATTTTCTAATGTTCCTATGCCCCTGCCACATACCCTCGTATTCTCCCCATTAGTGCTTTTTTGTTTTGTTTGTTTTTACTCCTCACACCTCTGTTGTTATGTATTATTACCCTAATATCTACTTTTACTTTATTCTGGGTAAGCACTAGGTTGGAGGAGGCGGGTGGTAGTGGGTGAAACTTTTTTAATGTTGTAATATAATAAGACTTCAAAATGATATATGTATTGTACAGTTTCTTCATTTTTTATGTTTTTTGCATATGATGTGTCATTTCTTTGTTTTTGTCCATGCGTAGTCAGAATCAACTATGCGTTTACCGGCATATGAACTTCCATTCTTTTTCCTTTTTTAATAGCATCCTCTGTGTTCTCTACCCCGTCCACTGCTCCAGCTTTGGAGAAGATCAGAGAGGTTTATCATGCAGTATGCAGGCTGAGGAATGACAAGAAGAAAGAGTACTTATTTTCACATTTCTTTTTTGTTATTTTTGTTTCTGTCCATCATCGTATTTGTTTTTCTAGTGTGATTTTTCTTTATTTATTTTGATGTCTGTTATATTTTTTCTTTTTTTCAGGGGCATCACACTCTTTAGGAATGATGATTGTGATTGCACAATAGGGCAAATTGCTAGGGCTTTTCAGCCAACTAGGTTTCTTTGTTCATACACAGTATCTGTTAGAACTTATCTGCTTGGAAAACAATACAAGGGATCAGAGAAGTTGATTGTACCGTATATTTGCTGTGTAAGTTAATTCCTTGTATTTTTTTGTCTTCACTACTATTTTTTTGTTTTGTTATGGATGGATCCTTAATATTTGTATATTCTATTGTTTTTAGATAGTTAACTCCCATAATTTTTTACGAAAGCTAGTTTATTGGATGTCTTTTAGGTTTATCTGCTCTGTCAATGAGTTAACTTCCTAATAAAAAACAGTAATTACCTTTTTCTTCATGCACGACTTTCACGAATGTTAACTTCTAGTTTTTCATTAACTTATCTTCCTAGCCCCTTTTATGATTTTATATTTTTTCTTTACGTGGGCTATGATGGTTTTAATCAGAGGCATATTTTCGAAGGAAACCTACATAGCAGGCGTGTGCAGAAACTTTTCAGTGTAGATTCGGAAGACCATTTGGACCAAAAAGATATTGTAAGTGTGAAGATTTTGTTTAACATATTGTTTCTCTCTGTATTTTTGTTTTAGGTTTATTTTTCAGTTCATTTCATCATTATATTTTTAGTTAACTCTTGATCCTTTTTTATTTCTTTTGTAGCTTTTTGCTACTTTCGATCCTCCTGACCCTCCAGTCCCTGGTGTGGTGGGCCACTTTTGTGTTGTTGGTATCAACATGCACACAAAGCGTTTTCAGTTCCTTGATTCTTTGTGTGGCGCCGATGATCCAGATGCTCAGAGGGTAATACACACGATAGTTCAAAACATCAGGAAGTTATGGAGGGAAGCTGACAATTCCAAAGGTGAAAAGTTTGATCCACCAAATATTGATAGCTGGGGATTGACTACATCAGAGTGCCGAAACAGTCAACTGCGTAAGTTTTATTGCAATATTTATAGTTTTCATGCTAACTTTCTCTGTGCTTTCCATTATATGTCTCGTGTATTTTTAGAATTTTTGCTCTCTGTGATTTTAGTACTTGCATTTTTTAATATTGATCTTCTTCTTCTTTGTTTTTGATTCAGTCATTGTTGTGGGTTTTTCATGCTCCAATTCTTGTTAACTTTTAATGGAGACGGTTTGGTGACTTTTGACCAGAAAAATATCTTAAATATAAGGATGACCACATTGTATAGTTGGTTGACTGCAGCTGATTTTAAAATTAATTTAACAGAAATGTTTGGTATTGATCCAGGTATGCTGTCTCTTTTTTGCCTTTATTTAAAAAAAATATGTGTACTTATTGTTTGTTTTATACCTAACTTCCAGTGTATATGATGTTAACTCCTACTTTTTTCCATTTTTTGAACTGTTATTTTTTGCCTGATAATAACTAGTACTGTAAAATGATGCTAACTACAACTTTAATGTTAATTTTTTTATTCTTTATGTAATATATTACGTTTGAGTAGATACTATTAGTATACAGGAAGAAATGTGCCTCTATGTTTTTTTGTTTTTAACATAACTTCTGTTATAGAAGGGTGTTAACCCCCTCATTTTATCTTAACTCTTCATCTGTTTGAAGTTAACTTCTACTATAATATGATGCTAACTGCCCATGCTACACTGAACTGTTATTTTTTTACAGTGTTGTTAACTTTTCATACGTGTTTCAGGAATTCCTCTTGCCATAGAGGAAGATAACTTCGTGTTATTTGAAACTCAGTTCTTCACACCAGAAGTTATAGCTTTACGAGAAGAAGAATTTCAGTTGCAAGCTGTTAGCAAGGCGAAGAAGGCTATCGCGAGACTGCATGGCTATCCGGTGAAGAAACCAAATACCACTAAGCAATTAGTAGATGTGAAGGTGAATGAGAATCTATTAGTAAATGTGGATGATGACGATGATGATTTTGTCTCTCCGCCACCCCCGAGGACTGTTGCAAAATCTGTTTAAAAAGATGCAGTTATCTGCTCAGCTACCAGCAGCGATGACTTTGTAACTCAGTTCCGAAAGTATCAACCACCTGCCCAACCTCTTGTACTTTCTAACAAGAGGCCGACCAAAGTCTTTAAGAAGCTCATGAAAGATGTCCCCGAGTTTGTTCCTTACAAATTCCCATGCTTAGTCAAGGCCAAATAATTTAGAGATTTAATTTTAAGCCCGGAGTACCTGAAGGAACATGGGGAGTAAGTACCATTGCTATATTTTTCTCCCTTTTTCTGTTGTTTTACGCATGTTTTATATGTTAATTTTTTTTTGCTAGCTGGTGTGTTACCTAAATCTGAACTTATGCTTTTTCATCATTTTTTGTCTTTTTTGCAGGTTGTCTTTGGTTATGTTCACAAACACTTGTAATGATCATGTATCTATTGACGGCAATTACATGTTCAGACTGTTTGGCCATGGTCAAGAGATGGAATCTGAGATTATGGATTATATATTGTCTTTCTGGAAGGATGATCCCATGATAAAGAAAATGTTTGAGTCTAGGGAACGCGTTTTACTTTTGCCTTATACTGTCCCTGTAAATTCCGCAAACTTATGTTCCTTTTGCTAGTATTTTTTTCTCATTTGTCATTTTGGTTTTGCAGTACCTTCTTGACTTCTCACCATGTTTGTTAAAAGATGCTGATGGAAATGATATTCCAAGGAAAGATTTTCATGTTAAGACATCGGCTAAACAATTCTCAGGTTTTGTGAGGGAACGAGAAAAACTGCTAGATGCAAATCTGGTAAAAAAATTGTCCCTTTTGACTTTTGTGTGTAAATTGTTTTTTGCATGGTGGTACTGAAGTTAACCTTCGACATATGCATCACTTAACTTCCATAGTTGTATGTTACAAAAAGTTATTTTTGGTACATATGTATCACTTAACTTCCATATTTGTTTGCTAGACATATTCTTATCTCTTACTTCAGGAGAAATCATCACACTCTTTATGTGATGAATCGGTACACTCAGACGCTTAATATTTTTTGATTCAAGGAGGTACTCTAATCTTCAGAACTTATCTAGGAGCGAATTCCATGCCGACCGTGTCGAAATTGTATGCTTTTCTTTTTCTCTTCGGTTTGAATTTTAAAATCTGCAATATCTATGTTTTTTTTTAAACTCTAATATTTTTATGTATTTTTTTACCCTTGTGTTTTGTTCTTGAACACAACCAAACAGATCAAAAGAATGTTCGGTTATGAAGGAGGTTTATGGGGTTTATGCTTTCAACAAGAAAGACACAGTCCAATGGGATGTAGCTGTAGACAGATGCAGATATGTGCTGACCCCAGAGAAGGGTTTCAACGAGTGCGTATTTTACATGATGAAGATGGCTCTTTTCTACGACGACATTAAGATTATAGAGCAGATCAAAAACAAGGATGCTAGTTTTTACATTTTTTCCTAAAACACTGCCACTTTTTTCTATTTTTTGATATTGCTTGAATTCCACTCCATTTTTATCAACATACTTGTATTTTTTGGCTTTATTTTTTTTAAATCAGGTACGTGTTGAAGACTGAAAGGCTGAATTCATGTTCCAGCTCTTGTTCCACATGAAGAATGAACTAGGTCCATCAGATTGGCCAAGTGTTTTACAGAAACTTGTTGCTGAATAGGCACTTCTTTAAACCATCCACTAGCAACTGTCAATCAATTGTTCGGGTGGTAGCAAGATGCATTGTAGTTCTGTGAAAACATGTTGTACATTGAATATGATTTGTATGATTTGTATTACTAACTATTCTATTGTTTCTATGTATTACCATATATTATTGGTATTTTGTGGAAGTACCAGATTTGTGAACTATATTTGTTGTTTTGGCTAGTATTTTGTTGTTAGCAGCTGAAACATGTTTGTTTTATGAAAGTTAACTTCCAAGGTTTCTGGAACTTAACTTCCAGGTTTACATGAACTTAACTTCCTTGTTAGCAGTTGAAACATGTTTGTTTTATGAAAGTTAATTTTCAAGGTTTCTGGAACTTAACTTCCAGGTTTACATGAACTTAACTTCCAATCTATTTTTATAAAAGTAAACTAGTGAATGTTTAGGTTTACTTCGAATTATCTCTCATTTTATCTACAAGGGTATATTCTATTTTTCACAACATAGAGTTTAAAGCAAGCTGAAGCCCACATTTTTGTATAGTTAACCTCCATTAGTAATTTTAACCTTCAAATTTTTTTCAAGGTAAATTTTTAATTCTTGTCCACTTCATTTTCGATAAGTTTACATCTACTATTCGAAATTTTTATCTATCTTTTCTTTTTAAGATAACATCCATGTAGTTCTAATGCTAACCTAATTTATTATAAGCTAAGCCCCAGGTTTTTCTAATGTTAACCCCCATCTAACCCAACCTCTACAATTTTTTCTAATGTATACTTCAATTTTCTATATGTTAACTTCAGTACTGTGACATACTTAACTTCAATGCTTATTGTAAGCTAATTTCCATGTTGTTCAAATATAACTTCCAGTTTTTCATATATCCATACATCCACACACATGTAAATGTGCCACTATTAAACAATACTTTTTAGCTAATTAGATTACAATGTGTCCACTGGAAAGAGTCATCCCAATGACAAAACCAACAAAAATTTGCAACCAAACAAATTAGGAGAATTCTGCAATGATATATAATCACCCCAGAAGTCCAACGTTTTTAACAAGAACTAAGAAAACATCTATATAAGTTTTATCCGTACAACACTATCTGGTTTTCTGGCCCTATTTTTTTTAACACATATATTCAACTTTTTTTAAATCTGTTGCTCCTTCTTATTTGATTCTCCGGTGGTGTGTCATCTTTTTCCTTTGCTCCTTTCTTGTGTTGTTTTGGTGTGCTATTTGCAGATTTCTGTTCTGTATTCAATTCTAGCTATTGTTTCCGCAGTTATTCGTCTAGTTGCAATCTCTTGCACGTCCTTGCGTTGTGTCCTCTAATTTTACCACACTCGCCACAAGTACGTATTCCTTGTGGCTTCATCTGTGTAGCTGTTGTTTTCTATGGAGCTCTCTTTTTACAATTGGTGCGTCCTTGTTGAGCATCTACATTAGGACTTGCGTCAACTTTAATTTCTGATTCTGTATGAGCTTCATCATCATAGTCTTCATCGTCGTTGCTATTGTCTTTATAATCTTCATCCTCATCTGTATCTAGAATAGCTTCATCATCGTCTGTGATTTCCTGAGTTGCTAGCAAATTCTGGATGCATTTTTGACTTTCTCTGTAGGGCTAGAAGTGACGTACACTTTCTGATATGTATCAAGTAGTTTTTCCACGAGCAGCCTCTTCTTGCATGTTCTTGCATTGTGCCCTGTGATTTTTTTGCATATGCTGCAGAGTCTCTGACCTTTGGGAACGCCATGTCTGTCGAGCTCTGGCTGTTGACATGCAGGGGCAGAATTCTTTCCCATTTGTTCTTTATTCCAACTCCCTTTTGTTCTTGCTACTGGTGGTGGCTGTAAATCTGCGAACTGGTCACCATCTTCAGTAACAGGGACATTGTCAGACGGACTAAACCCTTGCGAAACTTCTCTTCGCTAATGTCCGATTGTTACTGTCAACATCTAATTCACTGGTTTCCATTCGTGCATTAACTTCTCTAAAATCCGCCAGAATCATCTTGAACTTTTCGTCTGAGTAGCATCCTCTATTCATAGTCTTCATTGCCTCATTGTATAGTATAGTTCGTCTGTATTCAAGCGATGTTTCTCTTGTCTCTGATGTTTTGTAATCTTTGCGGTTGAAATTTGGATCCGTGATTGCATTTTTTGTATACCTTTGCAGTATATAATTCTTTGGGATCTTTTCCAGTCTTATGTGCTCAAAAATAGCTGGGACATGATGGCAAAATAACCCTGTAAAAATAGTTTTAAATTTGCGTAAATTAAAAATAATCTGATTTAGCATATTTAAAAAAAATACATTGATTAAGGTCAACTTCAATATGAATGGAAACTTAACTTCCACAGTTTAGTAAGTAAAATAACTTCAGTGAAGTCAACTTCAATACAGTTAACTTCCGTTGTTCTACAAAATTAACTTCCATATCTTTTTATTAAATTTATTTATTTATTTGGCATATTTTTCTCCATGAATGCTAATATTTTTTATGTATTCCTGATATTTAATCCCCTTTTTGTTTTGTTTTGTAAAACAATTTTTTCTAGAAAAGCATTCATGTAATTTCAATAAAAAAAGCAAATCAATAATTTGTTAGCATGATAAGCAACATATTCTCAGTAATGTTACTCAGATAATTTACCTGTATGCTGCCATAGTTTGCACTCGCACTCAAATCTGCCTTCTGTTTCATCCGCTAGCACACGGAACTCATGCCTTGACCAAGCAAATACCCTACTTTGGTTGTAGTGATGGACGAGGAAGTGTGTTGGGTTTTCCGAAGATGTTTTAATTCTGAAATTGTGCTATGATATAGGCGTTCTTTAAACACCGAGTACGCTGCTCTCGTGTACTCCTTTAGTGCTTGTTCCTCAAATCCATATCTGGTCAAAGGTTTCCTTGCACCCTACACATGTAAACTAACATATCAGCCAATGCACTATGAAGTATTGTTTTACAAATTTGTCCTTTACTTAAAACATCTATTACAAACCCAACCTCTATAATTTTTTCTAATGTATACTTCAATTTTCTATAAGTTAACTTCAGTAGTGTGACATACTTAACTTCAATATTTTTTTGTAAGATAAATTCCATTTTGTTCAAACATAACTTAAATATTTATCCTTTATTTAAAAAATAAATAAGTATGTTTGTGTTTTTTACCATCGACGCAAGTGTTTCTGCGTTTTCTTCTTCTCGCCTTGTTTGTATACAGCTATTTACTTGTTTTGCAAATATATGGAGATTATCTTGTTCCTTCATGAATCCTTTCTTCAGCACATGGTTCATGCTCTCACTTCTCTGTCTCGATGTCATTCTGGCACAGAAAACATCCTTCCAATATGCCGAGATCCATGTAGTCCTCTCGTTCCACAGGTTGATCATCGCATTGATATCGTGCATCACGTACTTATCAATCAGTTCATGCCACGCTGCTTTAAATTCCGATGGCATTAGCGGATGGTTCAAAATCGCTGCTAGCTGATCTTTCAGATCAGGAAAAAGTTGGTAAAGCTTTCTCAGCAGAACTTTATGCTTTCTCATTATGTGCCATCTGCACAGCTTATGGAGAGACCGTGGGAAATCGCCGGTCTAGCCTGTAACACTTTGTCAATTTTTTCACAATCAATATTACATTGAAATTCATATCAATATATAGCTAAGTTAGCCATATCAACATGTAGTTAACTCCCCTAAAAATAAAGTGAACTTTCATGACAACATATAGTTAACTTCCAGATACTCAGCAAGCCAGAGATTTTTTCATATTAAAATAGCTAACTAACTCCCAATAGGCAAAGAAGTTAGCTTTCATAAAAACAGCTACCTAACTTTGTCATTTTTCCCCAATTAATATTATATTTAAATTATTCATATTAATTAATATATATCTAAGTTTGCCATAACAACAGCTAGTTAACTTCCCAAATCAGAGAAAGTGAACCTTAAGATAAACATATAGTTAACTTACAGATGCAGAGGAAGCCACAATTTTTATCATATAAAGTAGATACCTAACTACCATAAGAAAACAAGTTGGCTTCCATAAAAATAGCTACCTAACTTCCATAAGGAGAGCAAGCGTCATCATTTTTCTTAATAAATAGATACATAATTTCAATGGACAGAGCAAATGGACTTTCATAAAAATAGCCAGCTAACATTTTTCAAGGTTAATATTGACATATCTGTTAAAATATAAATTGGCTGTTTCCCGCCCATGCACTTCAAGAATGTGTTGAATACCCATTTGAATGATTATATGCTTTCGTCACCCATCAGCGCGACACCAAAAATGGTCCACTGCAAATGATTATTGACGCCCACAAAAACTGCAAGTGGCATGTGGTATATATTACTCTCGTATGTGGTATCGAAGGTGATACAGTCGTCCAAATCAGCATATGCAGCTCTGCAACTAGCATTTGACCAGAAAATATTTCTAATTGTGTTTGCTGAATCAAATTGCACATCAGAATAGAAATTATCGTTCTCAGCTTTCATATTAGCAAAGAACTTGAACAGTTTCTACACACCGTCTGTGTTGTCGAGGCGTGTATTATGCGCTTTCCTGCAAAATTTGTAGTTTATAAATATCATTTATTGCCAGAGAATATGAGTTTATATGATTTTTTTTCATACGCTGATACTTACATGTTCTTTATATCCTTGTCATGGCATGGTAGCTTGTTGCGTCCACCATTCATCCTAGATATGAATCCCATTATGCTAGCATGCTTAACGTTGCTAAACTGGAGGTCTTTAATCAAATCCTACAGCGTTGAGTCAACAAGTTTGTGTGAATACAAGAGCACTTGCATTGATGGAGTTAACAGCAATGGGTGGTTGTGTTCTAGGATTATATCCATCACAACATAGCTACCATCATCTCTCTCTTTTAATCTCATAAATGCTTTGTAGCCAGTTTTATGGTCACTTTATCCTGTTGTCTGTCAAATTCATCGAAACCGGTGTTGTGTGTTCCCTCGTAGACACATCGTAGATACCGCCGTCTCTTGTCACGTTGGGATTTCTTAATGCCAAACCCAATGTGCTTAGCATATGTGTTGTAAAACTGAAAAGCCTGATCAAATGTTTCGAATTCCTAGGCAACTGTAGGTATGAAACTCTCTGGGAGCTCGGGTGCATGCATATGTTTCCCAGGCACAATATGTCAGTCACTATTAGTTTTATTATCTTTTCTAAGTAATGAAGATAAAATAAACAACATTTTTCATTTTTCACCATATCTAGAATGTTGGGTCCGCAGCATAGAAAACAAAAAAATTCCTACGGTGTGAACTACACGCCAAGATCTATCTACTAGGTACAAAGCAACAGGTGGACATACATCCAACGAGAACTTACCCTCGAAGACAATGAGTTTTGTTAACGAGTAGGAACTCGTGGTTGATGTAGTCGTACACTTGCCGATCTCAAGATCGTGAGGAAGTCCGAACGCCGCAACTCAGCAGCGCATCCGCACTCGCACACACGTTCAAGCCACCGGACAACCTCCGCCTCCTCACTCCAGCGATCCAGCGGAAGCAGCAACTCCTTCCAGACAAAATACCACCGGGAACATGTATCTCGCTAATCCGAGACCATGGGGAAATAATTCTAGAGGGGGAGAGAGATCCTTCACAAGGAGGTGTGAGGATGAAGGAGGGAATGGGTGGCCTTTTATAGGAGGAGGGGGGTGCCCCTCTCTCCATGGCCGGCGCATGGGGGGGTGACCCCTCACCTCCCCCATTCATGTGGTGGTAACCCCTCCACATTAAAATGCCTCTTCACATTCCCTTTTAAAGTCTCCACTTTAAATGCATTAAATTTCTCCAAATTTAATGCTCTCTCATTTAATAAAACTCTTTTTATTAAATTTATTCAGAATTTTTTAATTACTTTAATTAACAAACATTCACATATAGCCCCTTGCAATATTTCAATATCACATGCAGAACCACTTTCTGCAATTTCACCCGAAACAATTTCAGGTTTCTATTGAAACAATTCCTGTGCTTTGCAATTCTTTCGCCTGAAACATATGTGCTCCAAAATGGTGTCCGGTAACTCTTAAGTGTGCCACCCTACGGTTCGCGAATAATGCAGACATGATCGAGACCCTTCTCCAATCAATAATCAGCAGCGGGACCTGGAGATCCATACTGACTCCTACACATTCAACGATGACTTCTGTGATCGTGAGAACCTTTAACTCTTGTAACTAAATCCCTTTGTCTCTCGATATATTACATGTACGAGATTCGATCATCGGTATCTCCATACCTAGTTTGATCTCGTTACCGACATGCACTCTTTTCTCATTCCCGTGATATAACATTCTAGTGATCACATCACTTGCTTGCAAGCTATCTTAATGTGATATCACCGAGAGGGCCCAGAGTATATCTATCCATCATCTGGATTGACAAATTCCACTCTTGATCCATGAGCCTCAACATAACACCTTCGTAGTACTGAACCCATCTTTATAGTCACCCTCTTACGGTGTGATGTTTGATGTTATCAAGATACTCTTCCGGTGTTAGGAATTAATATGATCTCATGGTCTAAGGATAAAGATTACTTCGTATGATGTTATAGCAATATAAACATAATGACTTGATCGTAATGCTATACTTCGGATGAATGTGCATCACATCATTCCACCAATGGTGTGACCTTGTTATTAACAACATCCAATGTCCATGATCAGGAAACCTTGATCATCTTGTTAATCAACAAGCTAGTCTATAAGAGAGGCATAACTAGGAACCCTTTTTGTTTATTAAACACACATGTATTGATGTTTCCGATCAATACAATTCTAGCATGTAAAATAAACATCTATCATATATAATGAATATATAATAACAACTTTATTATTGCCTCTCAGGGCATATTTCCTTCAGTCTCCCACTTGCACTAGAGAGAATAATCCAGTCCACATAGTGATAAATCTAACACCCATGGAGTTCTGGTGTTGATCATGTTTTGCCCTATGGAGAACTTTAGTCAACGGATCTGCTAAATTTAGGTCCGTGTGTACTTTACAAATCTTTATATCTCCATCCTTGATATGCTCGCGGATGGAGTGAAACCAGCGCTTAATATGCTTGGAATTCTTGTGAGACCTCAGTTCCTTTGCGTTGGCTATGGCTCCATTATTGTCACAATAGATCACCATTGGGTCCAACGCACTAGGAACCACACCTAGTTCCGTAATGAACTCTTCATCCAAACCACCTCCTGCGCCACTTCTGAAGCAGCAAAATATTCTGCCTCCGTCATTGATCCAGCCACCACAGGTTGTTTGGAACTCCTCCAACAAACTGCTGCTCCGTTCAAGAGAAATACGTATCCGGATTGAGACTTAGAGTCATCCGGATCGGTGTCAAAGCTAGCATCGACATAACACTTAGCGACTAGCTCTTCTTCACCTCCGTATATAAGAAACATATCCTTAGTTCTTCTCAAGTACTTGAGGATGTTTTTTGCCGCTATCCAGTGTTCCGAACCTAGATCAGATTGGTACCTACTAGTCAAACTAATAGCATGTGCCACATCCAGTCTTGTACATAGCATGGCATACATAATAGAGCCTATGGTCGAGGCATAGGGGATCTTATCCATCATCTCTCTTTCTTCCGCCGTAGCCGGACTTTGAGTCTTACTCAATGTCTTGCCTTGCAACATAGGGAAGAACCCCTTCTTACTTTCGTCCATATTAAACTTCTTTAATATCTTATCAAGATATGTACTCTGCGATAGCTCAATTAGGCGCCTTGATCTATCTCTATAGATTTTAATGCCTAATATATATGATGCTTCACCAAGGTCTTTCATCGAAAATTTGCTATTTAGATAACTTTTAACACTGTTTAAAAGATCTATATCGTTTCCAATCAATAATATGTCATCCACATATAATATCAAAAATGCCACATTGATCCCACTCACTTTCTTGTAAATGCAAGCCTCTCCATAAGTTTGGAAAAATCCAAACTCTTTGATCACCTCATCAAAGCGGAGATTCCAACTCCAGGATGCTTGCTTCAGTCCATAGATGGATCGCTGAAGTTTGCATACCTTATTAGCATCCTTAGGATCGACAAAACCCTTAGGTTGTATCATATACAACTCTTCTTCAAAATTACCATTGAGGAACGCAGTTTTGACATCCATCTGCCATATTTCATAATCGAAATATACAGCAATTGCTAACATAATCCTAACCGACTTAAGCATTGCTACGGGAGAGAATGTGTCATCGTAGCCAACTCCTTGAATTTATCGAAACCCCTTTGCGACAAGTCAAGCCTTATAGATGGTCACATTACCATCAACATTAGTTTTTCTTTTGAAAATCAATTTATTCTCAACGGCCTTTCGGTCGTGAGGTAAGTCCACCAAGTTCCAAACTTGGTTCTCGTACATGGATTCCATCTCGGATTTCATGGCTTCTAGCCATTTGTTGGAATCCTAGCTCATCATTGCTTCTTCATACGTCGCAGGGTCATCCATTTCATCAACCATGAAATTCACAACAGGATTGCCGTACAGTTCAGGAGCTGCACGTGTCCTGCTTGACCTACGAGGTTCGGTAGTGTCCTCTTTCGGAGTTTCATGATCATTATCATTAGCTCTCTCTTCATCAGGTGAAGTCAACTCCGAAACAACTTCTGGTGCTACACCACTCGCCATTCCATGAAGAGAAGGTTCAATAACCTCTTCGAGTTCTACGTTCCGACTACTCACACCTTTCGCGAGAAACTCCTTCTCAAGAAAGGATCCATTCTTGGCAACAAAAACCTTTCCCTCGGATCTGTGATAGAAGGTATACCCAATTGTTTCCTTAGGGTATCCTATGAAGACGCATTTTTCCGCTTTGGGTTCGAGTTTATCCGGTTGAAGTTTCTTCACATAAACATCGCATCCCCAAACTTTAAGAAATGATAGCTTAGGTTTGTTTCCAAACCATAATTCATACGGTGTCGTTTCAACGGATTTAGATGGTGCCCGATTTAAAGTGAATGCAGCTGTTTCCAGTGCATAACTCCAAAATAACAGTGGCAAGTCAGTCAGAGACATCATAAATCGAACCATATCCAATAAGGTACGATTACGACGTTCCGACACACCATTATGTTGTGGTGTTCCGGCATGCGTGAGTTGTGAAACTATTCCACACTCTTTCATGTGTGTGCTAAACTCGTAACTTAGATACCCTCCTCCATGGTCAGACCGTAGAAATTTGATCTTTCTATTACGATGATTTTCCACTTCATTCTGAAATTCCTTGAACTTTTCAAAAGTTTTAGACTTGTGTTTCATCAAATAGATATACCCATATCTACTCAAATCATCCATGAAAGTAACAAAATAACGAAATCCACCTCGCGCCGACACACTCATTGGTCCACACACATCAGTATGAATGATTTTCAATAGATCTGTCGCCCGTTCCATTGAACCGGAAAACGGCGTTCTAGTCATCTTGCCCATAAGGCATGGCTCACATGTATCAAATGATTCAAAATCAAGTGATTCCAAAAGTCCATCAGAATGGAGTTTCTTCATGCGTTTAACGCCAATATGACCTAGACGGCAGTGCCACATATATGTAGAGATATCATCATCAAGTTTAATCTTTTTAGCATTAACATTATGAATGTGTGTAATATTACTATCGAGATCCAATAGAAATAAACCATTCAACATAGGTGCATGACCATAAAAGATATCATTCTTATAAATCGAACAACCATTGTCTTCATATTTAAAGGAATGACCACTTTGCATCAAACACGATCCAGATACAATGTTCATGCTCAGTGCAGGCACTAAATAACAATTATTTAGGTTTAGAACTAATCCCGATGGCAAATGGAGAGGTAGCGTCCCGACGGCAATCACATCAACTTTCGATCCATTGCCGACCCGCATTCTGACCTCATCCCTTGCTAGTTGTCGCTTGTTCCGTAGCCCCTGAACCGAGTTACATATATTAGCAACCGATCCCATATCAAATACCCAGGTGCTATTGCGAGTACTAGTCAAGTACACATTAATAACATGTATATCACATATACCTTTGTTTGCCTTGCCGGACTTCTTGTCCGCCAAATACTCAGTTGCGCTTCCAATGGCCAGTCCCCTTACAATAGTAGCACTCGGTGTCAGACTTAGGGCCAGCTCGGGGTCTCTTTTCAGGCGTGGCAACAGACTTGCCACCCTTCTTTTCCTTGTGCTTGCCTTTCTTGTCTTTCTTGAAACCGGTGGTCCTATTGATCATCAACACTTGATGTTCTTTCCTAATCTCCACTTCTGCAGTCTTAAGCATTGACAGAAGCTCGGGAAGAGACTTCTTCATGCCATGCATATTATAGTTCATCATGAAGCTCTTGTAGCTAGGTGGCAGAGATTGGAGAACACGATGTATGCCTAAGTCAACGGGAATCGTTATTCCCAAGGACACAAGCTTATCGGCGTACCCAGACATTTTGAGTACGTGCTCACTAACGGAGCTGTTTTCCTCCATCATGCAGCTAAAGAACTTTTCTGTAGCATTATAACTCTCTATGGAAGCATGAGTATCGAAAATCATTTTCAATTCTCCCATCGTATCAATGGCATTGCCATTTTCGAAACGCTTTCAAAGTTCTGGCTCTATCCCATACAGTATGCCGCAATGAACTAAGTTGTGGTCCTCCTGACGAGTCACATAGACATTCTTTTCCTCGTCAGGGGCATCAGGAGCTGGTGGGGGGCCTAGCGGCGCATCTAGCACATATTGCTTTTGTGCACCAGTGAGGAGAATCCTCAAATTCATAGCCTAGTTGGTGAAGTTGCTACTATTCGTAGCAAGTTTCTCTTTCTCCATGAACACATTGAAATTAAAAGCAGGTGGTGCCATCTACAACAGAATTTGTAAAGTTTATTTAGACTAAGTTTATGATAGATTGAGTTCAACTAATCCAAATTACTAATGAACTCCCACTCAAAAACGACATCCCTCGTGTCTTTTTGGTGATTACATGAACCAAATCCACTACACCAAGTCCAATCATCACGTGAGTTGATGTAGCTTCAAAGGTGAGCATCTATATGGGCATCATATCAACTATATGACTCATGCTTAACCTTTCGGTCCGTGTTTCGAGGCCATGTCTGTACATGCTAGGCTCGCCAAGTAAGAACCTTAGTATTCGCGTGTGTAAAACTGTCTTACACCCGTTCCTATGAAAGCGTAGATTCGAGTACACCCGATCATCACGTGATGTCTCGAAACACGATCCACAGAACGGTGCATACTTAAGGAAGAACACATTTATCTTGATATCTAAATGAGGGATCATCTTATAATGCTACCAAAAGCGCCAAACTAGCAGTATAAGATGCTAACATCTAATGTGTAAAGTGAGATGATATGGTCCATGCATTTGATCTCTATCACTTGCATCGTGGTATGATCTCTATCATTCCTTTGTGTGTAAGGCCAAGGTCTATGGAACTTACACGTTGAGTGTGTTGTAAGAGTATCTATCATACATCTACTTACAACAATACCATATCAATACACTAGCCCAGCAACGATCTAAACTAGACGTCTCTAATTTATCAATTGCAAGTTTTACGTGGCTTATGGATTTCGGAGATAGAACCGTTCTCACCTACGAACATGAACCACAACGAGGATAACTAAGTTATTAGCAACTCGTTGTAAATCAGATATTGACTATAGTAGGAGAGACAGACACCCGCCAGCCACTTATGCACAACAAGTTACATGTCAGTCGTGGAACCGGTCTCATGTACGATGACATGTAAGGTTGGTGTGGGCCGCTTCATCCCACTATGCCACCAATATCCAAAATACATAGAAGATGCAATAACATGATCATCATCTCCCACATATAAACATATGTGTACTACCCGTGCAAAGCACCTACGCCTAGATCAGGCTCTGATACCACTGTTGGGTCCGCAGCATAGAAAACAAAAAATTTCCTACGGTGTGAACTACACGCCAAGATCTATCTACTAGGTACAAAGCAACGGGTTGACATACATCCAACGAGAACTTACCCTCGAAGACAACGAGTTTTGTTAACGAGTAGGAACTCGTGGTTGATGTAGTCGTACACTTGCCGATCTCAAGATCGTGAGGAAGTCCGAACGCCGGCAACTCAGCAGCGCATCCGCACTCGCACACACGTTCAAGCCACCGGACAACCTCCACCTTCTCACTCCAGCGATCCAGCGGAAGCAGCAACTTCTTCCAGACATAATGCCACCGGGAACATGTATCTCGCTAATCCGAGACCATGGGGGAATAATTCTAGAGGGGGAGAGAGATCCTTCACAAGGAGGTGTGACGATGAAGGAGGGAATGGGTGGCCTTTTATAGGAGGAGGGGGGGTGCCCCCTCTCTCCATGGCCGGCGCATGGGGGGGTGACCCCTCACCTCCCCCATTAAAGTGGTGGTAACCCCTCCACATTAAAATGCCTCTTCACATTCCCTTTTAAAGTCTCCACTTTAAATGCATTAAATTTCTCCAAATTTAATGCTCTCTCATTTAATAAAACTCTTTCTATTAAATTTATTCAGAATTTTGTTAATCACTTTAATTAACAAACATTCACATATAGCCCCTTGCAATATTTCAATACCACATGCAGAACCACTTTCTGCAATTTCACCCGAAACAATTTCAGGTTTCTATTGAAACAATTCCTGTGCTTTGCAATTCTTTCGTCCGAAACATATGTGCTCCAAAATGGTGTCCGGTAACTCTTAAGTGTGCCACCCTACGGTTCGCGAATAATGCAGACATGATCGAGACCCTTCTCCGATCAATAATCAGCAGCGGGACCTGGAGATCCGTACTGACTCCTACACATTCAACGATGACTTCTGTGATCGTGAGAACCTTTAACGCTTGTAACTAAATCCCTTTGTCTCTCAATATATTACATGTCCGAGATTCGATCACGGTATCTCCATACCTAGTTTGATCTCGTTACCGACATGCACTATTTTCTCGTTCCCGTGATATAACATTCTAGTGATCACATCACTTGCTTGCAAGCTATCTTAATGTGATATCACCGAGAGGGTCCAGAGTATATCTATCCATCATCTGGATTGACAAATTCCACTCTTGATCCATGAGCCTCAACATAACACCTTCGTAGTAGTGAACCCATCTTTATAGTCACCCTGTTACGGTGTGACATTTGATGTTATCAAGATACTCTTCTGACGCTAGCAATTAACATGATCTCATGGTCTAAGGATAAAGATTACTTCGTATGATGTTATAGCAATATAAACATAATGACTTGATTGTAATGCTATACTTCGGATGAATGTTCATCACATAATTCCACCAATGGTGTGACCTTGTTATTAACAACATCCAATGTCCATGATCAGAAAACCTTGATCATCTTGTTAATCAACAAGCTTGTCTATAAGAGAGGCATAACTAGGAACCCTTTTTGTTTATTAAACACACATGTATTGATGTTTCCGATCAATACAATTATAGCATGTAAAATAAACATCTATCATATATAAGGAATATATAATAACAACTTTATTATTGCCTCTCAGGGCATATTTCCTTCATAGAATGCTATATTTTTTTTGTTATTTCATAATTAATTGAAACAATTATTTTTATAGGCACTCACATGTGTGTACGATTGTAGAGGAGTTGGTGTTTCTTCTTGCCCTTGTTTGATGGGGCAAGGTGGCGTGACAACAGGTACATGGAGCAAAGGATCTTTCGGAGGCATATGATTTGATGAAGTCCCATTTTTATGCATTGCATCATTCTCAGATGTACCATCTGGCCTCATATCCTTTGATGATCTTACTGGCAGCTTTGATTTGATCTGTACATCTGATGTTTTCTTCTCAACTTCATTATGTGCACATCTTGACTCCCCACTGTTACTCTGCATTGCTCTTCGTGGAAGACGAAAAACTGGATCTCTAACAACAATTGTCTCATTGCAGCGTACAAGTGAGCGTGGTTTTTTTGGACCAGAACACATCATTATCTCATCGTCATTGGAGTGGATGTCCGATGAGTCTGGAATTGACCTAACTACTTCTTGATGGAGACTTAACTACCCAATGCTGATTCCTGAGTTACCATAAATGTGAACAATATCAACATTGTCTCCATCTACTACTTTCTGCCTCTTGTGTTGCATATGATTCCTAGCTACAACACTTGGATTGCTTGAAACACCACTTGACAGATTCACATCCACACTATTCTGCATTGATGTAGACTTGGCATTGGGATTGGGGCATGCTCTGGTACTGGCTTGTCGTCTTGGAAGATGCATCATAGGTTCAAAACGACCTATAGGCTCATCACATATCACAAGAGAACGTTTACGCTTTGGTGGGCCAGACCAACAGTACATTTCTTCACCTCCATCTACTATCTTTTCAACCATATCATTGTTTCCATGGGCCATTTTTAGATGTGTATCTGTTTCAAAAATCTACGGAGAAAAAGACACAGCATGTGTTAATTTTATGGAACACCTAACTTTCACATTCCCTAGTAGCTTACTTCCATACATGAAATTAGTTAACATCATTTTTTTGTCATCCCTTGTCAAGCACATGTTGTTTTTCAACATCCCAACCTCCACAGTTTACCATTGCTAACTACCATATATGAACAGTTTTGTTCCAAAGATTTTTTGGTGGTGCAACACATTTCATATTTTCACAACAACCCAAACCACCCTAGTTGAACATAGTTAACTCCCATACAAACATAATTAGTGTAGTTTACATTAAAAGATTTTACTCTATTTTTTTACCTGAAATCTTTTGTCACAGAAGCTTGATATTTCCTTTTCAACATCTGCTTCTAATATCTCAATTTCACAACTAGTCACTGTTTCAACTTCAGTATTGAACACCCCCGTCGCAAGCAGCTGCTGAGTCCCAAGGTGCCTTTCATGAATACGCCTTTCGGTACCTTGCGTAGGATCCCCTAGAACCTGCAGCACATGTAACCATAATTAACTTCTATCTATTTAACATCTCAACTCTCAGAAGTTTTTACGAGTAACACAGCTGCAATACCATATACTGCTAGTTAACTTTCTGTTTTTTTTCAGAAGTTTAAGTGAACCGACACAATAGTGATTATCGACCTTAAAACATAAGTAACCATAGTTAACTTCTCATACTATCACATGGTAACTCCCAAAAAAACACCACAAGATAAACATAGCAGTTATTTTTTTCAAAGTTTTAGTTAATTCACAAGACAAATTTAAGCAGTTAACTTCTAGAATTTGCAAGGTGCTAACCCCCAAAAATAGAGGATGTTGATCAGATGTGCTAACCTCCATCATGCAACTATCATGGATTGTTTCACTTCACTTCCAAAAATTACACGAAACCAAACACACTATTTGATTTGCAAGTTCCTCTTAGCTCACAATAATATTGTAGTTAAGTAGCAGAATTCACAGCAGTTAACTAGCAGGATTTGTGGCAGTTAACTATAAGGATTTTGGCACAGACCTCAGATTTTTGCAGGGACTTCCCTTGCCGCCTGATTGGTGCCATGAATATCGGTTGGTGCCCTCGCTAGGGAATCCGGCGCCTCATTCGTCTCCGCTCCGCTCGGCCTCCGCCTCCGCTCGCTCGTCGATGCCGGCGCAGCCCAGAAGAAGGTGGTTAGCTCGGGAACAAGCGGGGGAACTCCGGCGCCTCCTCCCTCACGTCGGCCTTCGTCGCTGCTCGCTCATCGGCGCCGGCGCAGCCCATAATCATCTCTAGGGGCGGGGCAAGTAGGGAAAATCGAGGGAGGTTCTCCGCTCGGGGGTGGGGCTTTGAAGAAGAAGGCGCTGTCTCTAGAAACGTGTCCGGGTCGGAGACCATCCGAGGATGTCCGGGTCGTCCTCTTTTTGGTTAAGAAACACTTTCCAAAAATTAGGTGGTTCCTAGATAGTTATCTAGGAACCTCTTAAGAGGGTGTTTCTGAATAGTCATGTCGTATATATATATATATATACGAGAGCTAAACAGGAACCAGTCCCTGTATACCTATACAGGAACCCATGTGAACCTTGACAGAAAACAAATTGAACCTTCTTTTTATAGGGCAAGTGAACCTTGTTTTTCCGGAGTGGGGGAAGGCGTCCTGTTGATTTTTCTCTTGTGCGCGGACGGTTGTTAGTTGGTCCTGGGGGACCCCCCATTAGCTGGAGACAAAAAAACTTTTAGATCTGGTTTTATTTGCTAATCTGTGTCTTAACCCTTGCAGCACCTATCTTTAATTGGAAATCCCACTACGCCCGCGCTGCATTCACTCCTCCGTGTAACGTCTCCCTTCTCTCTCCCCTCAACCCCACTTCCTCCACCATTGACAACCGCCTGGCGTCGTGATCGGCAACTGCCCCGCCTGGCGCCGCACCAGGAGATAAGCAGCCCCCCGCATCCCCCTCTCCCCACTTCCCCCGCTCCTCCTTCCTCCCCACCCCTTTCTCTTTATCCTGGTCGCGCTCGGCTTTTTGCAGTTAGGTTTTGGGGGTGGATTTGGTGAGGGTTCCACCATCTCTGGTGGCTGTTGGTTCTGGTGCTGGCTGGCGGTGGAGCTCTGGAGGTCCGTCGGGTCCGCTCCTCCTCCCCCCTTCTGTTTCCCTGTATCCTGACCATGCTCGAGTTTTTTTGTCTCAGGTTCTGCTGCGGAGTTGGTGGCGGTGCTGTTCTCCGGCGGCGGAGGGCTCATAGTTCGTGGTGTCTGGGTTTCGTGTTTGGACGGAGCCCTCTTCATGATCTGCGCCCTCATCCCTCTCCACAAAGTGCAGATGCATCCTAATTCTCCCACATGTATACATGTTTTCTCTTTTTGTTTTTATGTGAATCTGTGTGAAAAAGTGTTCATTTTATTTTTGTTATGCTTTTCTGTGTTCATGTGCTATGATTTATTGTTTTTTATAGTCAGTTAGTACATGACATTGATGCAGTATGTTTGCTAACTGTACATTTTGTTTGTGGGCTCTAGTATATGTTCATGTGTAGATTCACACTTGTGTTTGATGTTTTTTTCATTTTTTCAGTAATTTAGGATATGGCCTGCAGGGACTTTGTGTTTTCGTTGCTAGCCGAATCTTGTTTTTAGTATTGTGTCACTCCGAATTCAAGCCTAATATGTTGTGAACCTTCATAAATTGTTTCTCTGTTTTCAGTTTTTTTAGCACATGAACAATTGAAATTCTCTGGGTGTGCAGTTCACTATGTACCATAGTTCTATCATATGTAAACTTTAGTTTTACCAGATGTGAACTTTGTGTTTTAATTTACTAGCTGAATCTTTGTTTTAGTATTTATGAAGGTATCTGAACTTTCTATCCTTTATTTTTAGTTTTTTCACAACACAATGCAAATTCTGTAATAACATCTTAGGCAGATTACTGACAAGTTAACTTCTCAAGCTCATTATGTGAACTTCACATTTTTATTAGTTAATTCTTGTGTGTTACAGTGTGTTCTTTTTTATGTTGCATTTTTGTAACGACTTCTGTTAATTGTGTGCGTGTTTTCCCAGGATCTGGTGATGTTTCTGAGAGTTCAAACCCTGTTAAGGTTATTAAGAAAGCGAAATTAGTTGCCCATGATGGAAAATTGAGTTTAGCTGCTGGCATTCCTTTACTGGTTAGTCATGTTTCTCTAGTTTCTGAATCTATCGTGCAGACGCGGGATATGGCCAAGGACGATCACCATGCGGTGGATCCTGTCGAGAAACCCGTATCTCCACCTGGTATGGTTTTATTCTTTTTTCATTCTTTTTCTTTGTTTAACTTGTAATTTTTTATATTTAATTTCCTCCTTTTTTACTCATAATTAACTCCTAGTTTTTATTATGTTGATTGGGCAGTTATATCTGTGGCAAATAATCCTAATTTGGAAGATTTATCTACTGCTGATGGAGGTTTCTTCTCTAATACTCCCTCCGTTTCAAAATATAAGATGTTTTAGCTTTGTGAAAGGAGTGTATCTAGATAACTTTTAGTGTCTAGGTTCACTCTAAAGCTTGATGAACCTACACACTAAAAAAGGTCTAGATACACTTTTTTCACAAAGCTAAAACATCTTATATTTTGAAACGGAGGGAGCACTTTCAATACTTTTGTTAACTCTTTATCTTATTTTTGTTTATGTGCTGCTACCTAGTTTATTTGTAAAATGAAATACCTGTTATATTTTTTTCCTATTAGTTATGTGTTTTAACTGTCCTATTTAAAATTGAGACTACTAGTCCACATTGTCTACTTTTTAGTTTAACTCTGATAACCTCTAATTATAATTTCTATCATTCATTTATCATATGTGTCTCTCTGAATTCCATTGTGAACCTTAGTTTATTCATGTATGAACTTTAGTTTATTCATGTATGAACCTTAGTTTTGTTAGTTGAATCTTTGTTTTAGTATTTTTGTGTCTCTGAATTCCAGTCTAATATGATGTGCACCTTCATAAATGGTTTCTGGTTTCATTTGTTTGTTTTCAGTATTTCTCAGCACATGAACAATTGAAATTTCCTGAGTGTGCATTTTTCACTTTGAACTTTAGTTTTATCAGATATGAACTTTAGTTTTACTAGATGTGAACTTTGTGTTTTAATTTGATAGCTTTATCTTTGTTTTAGTATTTTTGTGTCTCTCTGAATTCTAGTCTAATGTGATGTGAATCTTCATAAATTGTTTCTTGTTCTAGTATTTCTCTGTTTTAGTTTTTTCTTAGCACATGAACAATTGAAATTTCATGGGGTGTGCAATTAACTGTGAACCTTAGTTCATTTCATATGTGAACCTTAGTTTTACCATATGTGTCTCTCTGATTTCCACTGTGAACCTTAGTTTATTTCAGATATGAACCTTAGTTTATTCATGTATGAACCTTAGTTTATTCATATATGAACCTTAGTTTTGTTAACTGAATCTTTGCTTTAGTATTTTTGTGTCTCTGAATTCCAGTCTAATGTGATGTGAACCTTCATAAATGGTTTCTGTTTCATTTCTTTGTTTTTAGTATTTCTTTAGGACATGAACAATTGAAATTTCCTGGGTGTGCATTTCACCGTGAACCTTAGTTTTATCAGATATGAACCTTGGTTTCATTATAGTTGAAGTGTAATCAATATAATGTTGTGTGAAGTTTATATGTTGGCTGGGTGAATCTCCAGTGGGTAGTGTTGAAGACATTGTTGGGGCAAGTCTGAAGTCCCCACTGCGCCGTTTATAGTTGTTCAGTCATGTGTTGCAGATGGAGCAGTTGTTCTTTCTACGAACCAGGGAGTTCCAGAATTGGATAAGAAGGCTCAAAGTGTTGATGTTTCTGCTGGTGATGTCCGTGCAGTTAGTGCTACAGTTAGAGATGAGGTTCCTACTGGCAACGTCCCTGCGAATTCTGGGCTTGCTGTGGATGAACCGGTGGAGGAAGGAGATCCTGCTGCACGATCTCGTGCCATTGGCTCGAAAGACCAAGACAATAATTCTTCAATCCCTAGGAGTGAACCTAACATCTTTGATTCTACCTTTTCAAGTACCCCCTCCTCTCTTTGACACTACTGGTCTTTCAAGTGCGTCCACTGATAACATAGGCAAGGATCTTTGAATAAGAAACCTCATCCACCCCATTGCCCTTCCTCCTCACCTCCATCATCTGTTTGTTTTGTTCCTACAAGTTCTCCATGCCCCTTTTGCTTTATATATGATATATGTTTTTTATAACTATCATGTATGCGTCTTTTTTGTGTTTTATGGATGGGGGGAAGGGTGTTGAGGGGTTTTGGTCTGGTTTTGTGGGGTGACCGGTGTAATGAGACAAATGTAATGGATTATCTTTTACCTTTCCCACATGTGTAAAATGTGTGTTGTGTTGGCGGGGGACGGGGTGGAGGTTGTATTGTGCAGTGAATTATCCTCACAAGGATTTTTTGCCAGGCAGATACAAACTATACCTTTTCCTATCTCTGTGATTTTTTATCCTTAAGTGAACTCTATATAGAGGTTGATGTGAACTGGCTTTTCTGTTTTTCTGTTTTAAGCATCTCGGGCTTGACACCTAATATATCGTAGCTTCCTGCTTTTATAAGAATCAAGGAGGTGTATGATACTGTATTGAAACTGGGATCTCATCCTACTAAGAAGTATGGATTTTTATTATTGTTGCATTGCTCTTATTTGTTTGGTTTTTTATGTTATCTTTGTGTGTAGTGTCTAATACATATCACATCTGTTATTTTTTGTGTAGGAATGATGTACTTTTCATTAACAATGAGGCTCAATGCACAATTGAAAATGTTGCAAAAGCATGTAAGCCTACTGGCATGCTATGTTCTTATGTTGTCCCAGTTGCAACATACTTGCTTCGCCAAAAGTTCAAGAATTCTGGGAAATTTGTTGTACCATACATTTGCTGTGTATGATGTTTTTGTCTGATCTTTTTATGCTTTTCATATGTGAACTTTTGTTTCATTTATTTTATTTTAATCAAAAACACCTTCTTCTTCTTTTTTTAAATATATTCCTTTATTCAATCCAGAGGCATATTTTTGAAAGGAATCTAAACAGTGGCCCCTTGAGGAGATTATTTAGTCTTGATGCTGAGGAGCGCTTGGACAGGAAAGAGATGGTAAACACCGCCTTCTTGGTTTCCTTTTCTATTTATGTAGTGAACTTCAACTTTTATATTTTATGGCATGTTCACCATCTGAACTGTCTGATATATTGTTAATGTGTCACTTTCCTTTTTATTTTCTTTTCAGATTTGTTTTGCAACCTTCGACCTGCCTGACCCTCCAGGACCAGGGGGTTGGACACTATTGTGTAGTCACCATTAACATGAAGCTCGAACGATTCGAGTTCCTTGACTCTCTGTGTGACGAGTTTAGCCCATGTGCTCATTGGGTTTTCAATACCATGGTTCATGGCATAAAGAAGTTATGGAGGCAAGCGAGAAACGAGAAAGGGGAGTCGTTCTCCCCACCATCTATTGATCATTTTGTGTAGCATTTTGTTGAAGTGCCAAAGCAGCCAACCACGTAAGTTTTTTCTATTACGCACTTTGTTATTCCAGGACCTGTGTTGGTTTGTTGTTTTGTATCTATAGTGAACTAGTTTGTATTGTTGGTGTGAACCTTTTGTTTGCACAACGAACACTTGATGTATACTTCCATCAAACCTTACTTTAATACAAATGAACTTTGAATAGTGTTTCAAATGAACTTTGGAATAAACATAAGTCAACTCGAGTGAACTTAACTATTGTAGAAATAAACACAAGTCAAAATTATTTTTGTACTTTTACCTGCTGAACTTTCATTACTGAACCTTATTACTAAACAGACTTATGTGAACTGCAACTTTAGAGCAGGCAGGACATAAGTAATGTGAACCACAACTTTTTATTCAGTGAACCTCACCTTTTTAGGGGATATTCCAAGCACACTATTATTCTTTACATAAATTACCACAAGTATGGTAATTGTTCTGTTTGCTGTAACTTCTATGTGTCTCATGGGGCTTTTTTTCTTGCATGTCTTTATACTGAAGTGAACCTGTATGTATATCAATGTGGACTTTATTTTTCTTAATTTGTTCTATTAGCTGTAACTTAAGATTTTAATAGTGAACTTGCTTTTTTTGTGTGTTTTTTGACAGGAATGATTGTGGTTTCTTCATGATTCAGTATATTCTAACTTGGGATGGTGTAAGTTTGGTTATATTCAAGCAAGGAGACATATTAATGATAAGGATGACACTGCTTTATAGCTGGCTCACTTCAGGTCATTTCCAAATTGATCTAAAAGGTTTATTAGGTGTTGATGCAGGTATTTTTCTTCTATGATTTGACCAAGTGAACTTCACCTTTTAATTTCAAGTTCAAATTTTCAAGCTAAGTATTATATCAGTCTAACATGTTTTGGTTCTCTCATTTTTACACACTTGTTTGTTATTTTTCAGAGACACCTCTCTACATGGAGGAGGATAACTTTGCTCTGTTTGACCTTGAAACTGTCACACCTGATGTTCGCATGATCTCTAAAGACACTTTCCTGAATGAAGTTAGCAAGGCGAAGAAGACTGCTCCAAAGCTTCATACTGCTACAAAACAAACTACCAGGAGCACCGGTGCTACACAGGACAAGGGGAAGAAGAATGTTGTTGATGTCGAAGGTGGAGACGACGATGATTTTGTTGATCCTGCGCCATGGACTGTCAAAAGCAAGGTTGTTGCCAAGGTTGCTGAAACATGTCCGAGTGGTAGTAGTGATGATTTTGTATCGCAGACTCCCACTGATGCTTCCATTGCTATATCAACTAAGAGGGCTACCAAAGTGCCTGTGCGGTTGAGGGAACCCTTGGAGAAGCTTATTCCTTTTGAACCGTCATACTTAGTCAAGGCAAAGGAGATCAAAAAGCTTATCTTGAGCCCTGAGTATTTGCAGAAATATGCGAAGTGAGTTATATATTTCCTCTTTCTCTGTCTATTGTGATATTTCCTTTTTATTGCCCTGCTTATCTCACTTTTTCTTTCATATTATAACTCCTCTATTCAGGATCACAAGCCCGAACGGTATTCCCTTTGATGTTAAGGGAGAGGATATGTTCAAGGCATTTGGACGGTGCGAAATGATCTGTGCAGAAATTATGGAGAATGTCTTATCATTCTGGAAGGCTGACCCTATCATGAAAACAAATTGCATCAGGGAAATGTGTCATCCTCGGTCCCTTTTTTCATCCCGGTATAACCTTCTTTTTAACCTCTGATAGATTTTTCATGTGAGGAACCATATAGACACTATGGACTATCAGCTTTTTGTCACGTGAACTTCAAGTTGTGAACACACTACTGTGAACTGTAATATCATGGTATCCCATAACACAAGTTAAAACCTATGTGAACTTCAATTGTTTTGTCATGTGAGCTTCAGAGTGATATCCATGTGAACTGGAATTTCAACATACTGTTTTTAAACAACTGAACTTTGTTATGCATGTGATCTTCAACCTTTTTTTATTCAACACACTGAAGTGAACTGGAACTTATTCATGGATTGTAACATAGATTTTCCTTTTTATATTTTATTTGTGATTTATAGGTTTTATAGTCTATGCTATATTTTTTCTAATGTGAACTTTCAAGTTGTTAATACACTACTGTGAACTGTTATCTCAGAGTACCACAATAACGCAAGTTAAATTCTATGTGAACTTCAATTCATTTTGCCATGTGAGCTTTAGAGAGATATCCATGTGAATTGTAATTTTAACATACTATTTTTTAACAACTGAACTTTGTTATGCATGTGATCTTCAACTTTTTTTATTCAACACACTGATGTGAACTAGAACTAATTCACTTCTCTAAATGCTTCCACGACTTTGGCAAACATGTCGTCTGAGGAGCAACCTGTGGTCACTGTCCTCATTGCCTCGCTGTAAAGCATTGTTTGCCTGTATTCAAGTGATGTCCCATCTGCTGCTGTTGCTCTGTGATCCCTGCGGTTGAACGTTCGGTCTGAAACAGCATCTTTCATGTACCTCCTCAGTATGTATTTCAGTGGAATCTTGTCTAGCCGTAGATGTTCAAACACTGCAATCATATGATGGCAAAATAGGCCTACGAGGAACATTTTCCTTGTGTTAGTTGTATTCACAAAGTAGAATGAAACTATATGCATGTTGACTATATATATTTTTCATTAGCTTACCTGTGTGTTTCCACATCATGCACTCACACTCAAACTTTTCTTCTGATTTGTCTGCCGTGACTCGAAACTCATGTCTCGACCATGCAAATACTCGGCTCTGGTTGTAGTGGTGCACAAGGAATTTTGTTGGATCTTCAGTACTTTTGATTCCCGGAACACCATGTACACAGCCCTAGTATATTTTTCCCTTGCTTGTTTTTTGAATCCATAGCGCGTCAACGTTTCTGGACACCCTGAATGGTTTTCATTTTGGCTAAATACTTTAGTACAAGTCTAATAGTTTTTGCTACTCCTAACTTGTCTAGCATTCTCAAAGTGAACTTTAAATAAGAACGTACCGATGATGCAACATTCTCGCTGTCCTCTGCTTCGTGCCGTGTCTAAATGTAGTTGTGACTTGTTTTGCAAAAATGTGAAGATCTTGTTCCTCTTTGACGAACCCTCTTTTTAGCACGAAGTTCATACTCTCGTTTCTTTGTGTTGACGTCATTCGTGCGCAGAAAACCTCCTTCCAATAAGCAGAGACACATGTCTTCCTTTCATTCCACATTTTTCTGAAGATGGTAATATTGTGCAGAGTGTACTTGTCTATCAGCGCATTCCATGCTGCCTCGAATTCAATTGGCATCAGTGGGTGGTTCAAAACTGCTGCGAGTTATTCCTTGAGTTCTGGAAACAACTTGTAAATTTTGCCGAGTATCTTTGTGCTTGTTCATAATGTGCCACCTGCAAAGTTTATGAAGCGCTCGCAGGAAAATCTGCGATAGTGCTTTTGCTATGGATGGACATTGATCTGTATTTTAATAAAATAGAAGTCATGCTTTATAGGACAAAACCATAACCAAAACAGTTCACATTAGAGAGTTTATATTCTAGCAAACATAGACTGTGGCGAACTTCCAGTGATATTTCAAGTGAACTTTTTTACTTTTGTTTTCTTCAACACTGATGTGAACTGCAATATGAAAGTACATTTTCCAAGCATAGATTATAATCCCAGGTGAACTTCAATTTTTTTCTCATGTGAACTACAACTACACAGCTATGGTGAACTTCAATGTTTTTTCAAGTGAACTTTTTACTTTCTGTCTAGGTAAACAAAGTGATATGAACTGCAAGATGAAAGTACATTTTTCCAAGCACAGATTATAATCCCAGGGTGAACTTCAACTTTTTTCTCATGTGAATTACACCTACACAGCTATGGTTAACTTCACTGTATTTTCAAGTGAACTTTTTACTTTCTGTCTAGGTAAACACAATGATTTGAACTACAAGATGAAAGTACATTTTTCCAAGCACACATTTTAAACCATTTTTTTACTGATTAAATATGGTTACCTGTCAATATGCACATGGGTTCTTTTCCTCCCATACATTTTAGGAATGTGCTGAAAACCCACTTGAACGAGTCTTCTGTTTTGTCACCCATCAGCGCTACGGCCAATATGACTGACTGTAGATGGTTATTCACGCCGACAAAGACCGCCAGTGGCATGTGGTATATGTTTGATCGGTATGTCATATCAAATGTGATGCAGTCGCCAAAATCAGCGTACGCAGCTCTGCAGCTAGCGTTGGCCTAGAATATACTCTTAATCGTGCCATCCTAATCAACATCATGATTGTGGAAGAAATTATCTTTCTCAGCTTTTATTTCTTTGAATAATTCGAACAACTTTTTCACATCCTGCAAAGCCTCTTTGCACGAGTGTTCTGCTTTTCTACAAAATAAAATTTTCATATTTGTTAGTACTCCCACTTCTTTATGGTTTCAAAAAATGTAGTACTTGCTTTTTGTTCTACGACATGGTGGTAGTACTTACATATTCAGTACATCCTTGTTGTGGCATTGTAGGTTGCCGTGTCCACCATTCAACCTTGTAAGTAGCCCCATGATGTTAACATGCTTGATATTGCTGAACTGGAGGTCTTTGATGTATTCTTTCAGCGTTGAATCCACTTTTCTGTGTGAATAAATGAAGATATTAATGGATGGGCTTAGCAACAGAGGGTGGTTGTGGTCAAGACATGTGTCTTTCACAACACAGCTTCCATCCTCTCTCTCTTTCAGTCGCAAAAATGCTTTGCAGCCAACTTTCTCTGTTGGTCTGTCGCGCTTGCAGTTAGCATGAGCAACATTTGTTATGTGTTTTCCTTCTAGGACACACCGCAGATACCTCCGGCTCTTGTTGCGCTGATTCTTTTTAATGCTAAAGCCTGTGTGCTTTGTGTATGCGATGTAAAAGCCATGCGCTTCGTCAAATGTCTTGAACTGCTGTCCAATTACCGGTATCAGATGTGCTGGTATCTCAGGTTCCTGCACAAGTTTTGAACAAATTCTTTCATCCAATACACATCATGGTTCAATTCCTACAACTATACTGCTCTGCTGCTATAAATTGTAATGAACCTTTTATTTTTTTTGCTTATGTTATATGCTTTCTAAGAATATGGTTGACAATACTCACATGGGTGTATGATTTCGGCTCCGAGGGAGTTTCATTCTCTGTTGGCTGGATGGGACAAGGAGATTTCACAATTGGCCTATGGAGCGATGGATCACTTGGAGGTAATTGTTCGCCGTTGCTTCCACGAGCCTGATTTTTTAGCTTCGAGGTAGTTGCTGAAGTCGCTGGTTTTTTACTAGGAGGCTCTTCGAGGCCTTGCTGTCTATGAACATCATCACCTTGACCATTTGGATCTGCTCCATTGTCACGTTGGACTGTTTGACGAGGAACGTGGAGCACAGGTTTTGTCAGAATTACGGGCTCATCACACCATATGGGTGAGCGTGGAGTTTTTGGTGGACTACTCCAAGATAGGATATCCTCTTCTTCTCGTTGGTCCTCTGGCAGCACTGTTTACAAAGGTTCCAGATCAATGAAGCTAGTGAACTTTCTTTTCAAGCATCCTGTTTGCAAGGGATCTGCATTTGGAATGGCAGTGAACTCCCTGTTTTTGTCGCCTGTGAGAACATGGTCATCAGCAGAGTTCCCATTTTTGTCCCTGTTTTCATCTTGAATGATGTGCCTTGGGAGCCGCATAACTGGTTTAGTCACTTTTATTGGCTGCTCACAGCTTACAGGTGAAGGCGGAGGTTTCTTGGGGCCAGACCAGCACAATATTTTGTCTTCATCCCCTTGGTTTAAATTGCCAATTCCTTGTTCAGGTTGGAAGACTGATTCAACTCTAGAATGTATAGCTCGATGGAATTCCTGTATGATTTGTCATCAACATATTTAGGAACTGAACTTTTTAAAAGAAATTCAAATACACATGTTCTAATCAAAATATATCAAGTGAATTGCGGTATCACACAAGTATGAACAGATTATATGAAATATATTTTTTACCTGCTGTTTGTTGCCAGCTACACCACCAGCATTGCCACCATCTAGTCCAACATGCTGCCCCACGACTTGTCCGACTATTTTTGGATTGGACTGTTGTTGCCCTCCAGCTGGAATGACGCACCTTGGGACCAGACCAGCACATTATTCCCTCTTCATCCTCTTCATTCATTTTTGTCACCTCTTTATGTGTGTAAACTTGGGACGCTTATTCTGCTCCAATTTCTGCATTTTTTTCATAATGTTATGAACATCTGAACTTTTAAAAATACCATATCAGAACTGAACTATTGGACAAGTGTTAAAATCAAACCATATAAACTTTGTTAGCATACCCAAATGAATTTTTTATGCTATGGACTCCAACACTTTTTTTTCTTTAATGCACTAATGTGAACTAGGTTTTTTTCCTATGTGAACTTTAACTTGTCTTTTTTCTCACACTAATTTATTTTTCAGGCACACATGTTACAATAGTGCAAACTATACTTTTTTCTTAACTGAACTTTAAAAATAGAATATCAGAACTTCTTAACTGAACTTTAAAAATAGAATATCAGAACTGTAATTCCTAACACACTACCTATGGAACTGAACTTTTATTGTCTGAACTACAACACTTTTTATTCAACACACAATGTGAACTAGAGTTTTTCCTTGTGTGAACTTTTAACACTATGAACTGTATTTTTCAGGGCATCCCAAGCACATAAATATGATTTATAGTCTGGTAACATCTCACTGTGAATTCAACTGCATGGATATTTTGAACACACATTTGTTTCAAGCCAAATTTCGTGTACTGTGTTAACATCAGTGGCACACTCAGTTAATCTTAGTCAAAGAGAATTTTAACAAACCTGAGGATCCACACTTAATAGATATGGTCTTCTTCTAATTGGAGCCATGTCTGGCTATTTTTCAAATTCACAAACTCACTGTCGAGAACGAAATCATGAGGATTATCAGAGAGGAATTTCGAAATCGATGGTGCCTAGTTGAGGATCTAGGTTTTTGAAATACGACGCACAAGAAGCAGCTTACCAACGCCTCGTCGAACCCGTCCGCCTGCTGCGTCGTGGATGTAGGAGGTGCTATAGGTTGGCCACTCGCACAGGGCCGCCGCGTGCTCCCTCGCGCCGGTTGCCGCCGCCGACACGCTCGCCCACGCCGGCGTGGTAGAAGCTCTGCTAGGGTGGGCCCTCGCATGCTCCCTCGCGTCGGCAGCCGCCGCCGCCGCTCGCTCGCCCGCGTCAGTGAGGAAGAAGCTCTGCTAGGGTGGGTGCTCGCCGTGGGCCGTCGCGGGCTCCCTCGCACCGGCTACCGCCGTCGACTCGCTTGCCCGTGCCGACGAGGTAGGTAGCGGGGAGGATTCGAGGTGGGGGTGTCGGGATCGGGGCGGGGGAGGAGGATTTAAGGCAGGGTTTCTCCGGTCGGAGCCAGGTTGGGGTCGGGGACGGGGTGGGTATCGTGTCTGTTTCCAAATTGGGTGGGGGTTCCTATATAGCTATACATAAATCTCTTAAAGGGGTTCCTATAGTTGGGTATATATATATGGAAAATAACAGGAGCCTTGGACACCACAATCATGAGCTGTTTGATCTCTTTAGAAATCACACCCAAACATGCAGGTATTTTAAGGTCCAACCGTTTCTTTTCATTTATTTGAAGGAAGTAGACCACGGTTTAATTGGTTTTCTGTTTCCTTTCATTTATTTGAAGCAAGTAGACCACGGTTTGATTGGTTTCCTAATATTTTTTCATGCAGGACTTTCCATACGTATTAAAGTTTCAATACTTTCCAAAAAAAAGGGCAAGCATTGTTTGATTTGGTTCCTTCTTGTGAACCGGCCATTCCAATGTATTTTATAAGGAACCCTCCATCTCTACAAATTATCCGGTACATACCATGAAATATTGAAGTACGACTTACTCCTTCATCATTGTCAGATTCTTGAAAACAAGGCTGGTGCTCTAGTACACACCAAAGACATGTTTAGTATATATACCCAAAATGTATATATATATATATATATATATATATATATATATATATATATATATATGTTTCTGTGGGTTTTATCGTGGATTATTGTGTAATGGTATTATTTTATTTTTCACATGCACGCAAGTGTCTGGTGGGCATCCTTGAATCGTTTCTATACGAGTTTGGCGAGAATCGCTGAAACTTGCATATGGCCGATTTGAGAGTGTTACACTTATGTTTACTGTTCTGCGTGCTGTGATGTAGCAGAGAGGGGTAAAAGACAGCCATACCCTGAAAAAAGACAGCCAAGATGAACTGAAAAGTAGATATGGTTTTCAGTCACGCAATCGAAAATCCTCCACTCGTCATAGTCATGCAGACGATTGAATGCAGTCTTGGTCAGTTGGATTTAATGTAGAAATACTTCTAGATTAGATATATACGCAAAAATCATACGTAGATGAACAAGCAACATAGTACGTTGGAAAGCTATCACCACCTGCTCATGCTCCTACACCTCTCTCTCCCCACGGCAATGACCACCACCACGGACTGCTCATTCCTCTGTTTTGTTCCCGCCAACATGGTCTAGGAGGGCAGAGGCCTCACGTTGTCTTCTAGGAAAACTGGATGGGACAGCGTCGCTCTGATAGTGCGGTAGCAGATCCGTCACCTCCTAGCCGCTTTCCCTCCGCTAGATGACCCGGTGCGCCTCTGGTGTTAAGGTCGAAAGCGAGACATTATTTTTGCCATAAGTTTTATCAACTGTAAACCCGTTGGAATGATGATAATTCCCATGTGATCGTCGTTGACATTAAAACCAATTATTCTCTATGCCATTTAATGAACACAAAAAAAAACTTAACTCAAGCACAATTTCTTCTCACACTACTGCTCTAACCTAAAGACAACACATACATAGCTACAACAGATGAAAACCTTCTTAAACTGATTTCTTGTCTTAACAATGAACTTGAACAAGATTCTTGAACGTTTGTCAACTTGGGATTTAAACCGGATAATAGGTTTCACCTTGCATGGCACAAAAAGTGGGCAGGCACATGAAAATGAGACAAAAATAATGAACTTTAAATATATATATGGTGTCATTCATAGTTATTGCTAGGGATATCCTCACAGTTCCTTACTGACCAGGGTGGCCCACTTCGGGTTAGAGCTTTGCTTCACGGGCGGCCCAGTCAGGGAGAAAAGACGGATTCCAGTCCGGCTACGGGAAGGACCAGAAGACTTACCGACATAGGCCCATAGTGTTACTTGTAGTTCAAGATGTACTCTGTAACTGACTCTTAGACGTAGCCGGATAAGTCTCTCCTGTAAACCCTAGGCCGGATATCTATATAAGCCGTCCTAGGGAGAGCCTTTAGGGCAACACCTTACAATCACAATCTCAACTCGCACAGGTGAACCCTTTTAACCCATATTCCGGCTCTGTCGTATTACTGGATTGCTAGCAGGAGTAGGATCCGTCGAAAGCCGGCGGATTCGAACCTGGGTAAACTTGTGTGCTCACTGTCCCGGAACACCGTACGTCTCACACCCCTCTCTTCCGCACGCCTCGAGGACCCCCTCATGGCGTACTTGTCATCAATCCAACGACAGTTGGCGCCCACCGTGGGGCAAATGAGCTTCGGATCTGCGTTCCGAGCGGAATCTGCAAGAATCAAAATCGGCGAGACTATCACCGTCGGTCGCATCCTCTACGCCAGCGATGTCCCTCTCATCGTTCTCTACGAGACCTGGATTCTGGCTAGGGAGGCTGTGACTGCCTACACCATCATTTCTTTTGGCGAGATCAATGTTTACATCGGCTTTGCTGAACCTGCCCCACCCACCCCAGCGGTGATGATAGAGGCAGAAGAAATTCTGGGTCCCCTTTGTCCGCGGAGGCGGCAGAGTTCCGGATCTCAGAAAACCCTAATCCCACCCAGCACACACCAGTTGCGGAGACAGTGGAGAAATCCGAGCCTGAAGCAGACCTGGCGGTCCAAGTTGAATCTGGAGCAGATCTCCCTAGAGAGATTGAATCCCAGATCGACTCACCCGCTGAAGTCGAAATCTAGGAGGAGCATAAAAACAACGCTGGTTCCGGCTCTGATGACGCCGGAACAGACATGCCTTTCCTGAGATACACACTAAGGCGCATGATGATGCAAAACTCAGGCGTAGATGAAATCCTTGAGACCATTAAACATTTCGACGAAGCCTACTATGAAGACCGCAGTTATCTCAGGAGCGGCGCATCGCACTTTATCGGATATGTGGGATCCGGATCCGGCTCTGCCGATGCTGGAGATAACACCGACTCTATGCTGGAGGCAATTGGAACAAACGCCGACGTACCCGCATCCTCGGATGAATCGATGACGTCAGCAGATTTCCGAAAGTTCTCCGCGGAATATGAAGAGGAGTATAACTCCAAGGCTACAAAGGAAGAAGAAGCCATGGATGAAGGATCCGAAAGCGTAAAACTGGTCTCCAAGTCCGACCAATGTCGCACGGACTCAGCCTGGAAGGATATAAGGCCCCAGCGCGTTCCAGAACAGCATGATCGTTCTGACAAATGGGAAGACAACTACTCCAGAACCAGATCATCAGGACAGCATCACAGAGCTGCACGTGACTGGCGCAATGTCGCTCCAGCCGCCGAGCAAGAAGCAATTGCTGCAATGTATCCGAGAAGCCCTCCCCGATGAGAGTCGAACAATTGTAGGGGAGAAGATAAAGAAAAACATCGGAGGAGGACTGACAAAGAATGACACCTCCTAGACCTACAAACCGCCCAATTGAGCCCCACCATGGTGGGAGTAGCGGACGAAGGAACGATGGAAACCACGCCGAGTCAAGCCGGCAGGGGGCTCGTCACAATGAAGACCCTCCTCGGAACCGGAATAATGATGCTCCGGATGGAGGCCGGCGCTCAGCCGGAAATAACCCAGTTGCTCCACCCTCTCCACCAAGTATCCATCACAACGGCTCCCAAGGAGGCTAAGGAGGGCGTTGTGGTGGAGGAGGTGGTGGCAGAAGCCGAAGTCTGGCTCCAAGGCACCGCAGCCATAGCCGTCATTCGGGACGATCTTTATCCCGAAACGACGCAAGGCACAGGATCAACTCCAATATAGAGGCGCGGCGCTATGAAAACGATGACATATACGTGGGTCCAAAATCCTTCGGACCACGCATAAGAGCTACAAGGTTCCCGGAAGGATTTGCCATCTCAAGACATATTCAAGCCTACGACGTCATAGCTCGGCCAGACACTTGGCTATAGGATTTTTTCCAAGCTTGCTGCATCGCCAAAGGCGGAAACAGCTTGGTCACAACCCGATATCTCCCACTTATGTTGCAGGAGACGGCACGATCATGGCTCAATGAACTTTCGGAGAACACCATCCACAACTGGTATGACATGCAAAGTGCGTTCTTTCGGAATTTCGAAGGCACATACCGGAGGCCCTGTACGGTCGGAGACCTACAGCGTTGCACCCAGAAAGCCGGAGAAACTTGTCGAGACTATCTCGGACGATGGATCGACACCAAGAACTCCTGTGAGGGAGTAAATGACCAAACTGCGATTGAAGCTTTCATTGCAGGTCTCCCAATTGGTTTACTACACCATCGCTTGAAGTGTGACAAAATCACTGATTTGGGAGAGATGATAGAAACAGCGAGCAAGTATGCAGATGCTGACGATGACGCAGAGGGATTACTCAATGCCCTAGCTGTGCCACAGTCGGCAAAACAACCAAAGCAACAAGCTCAGAAGCGCAAGAATACCTCGGAAGAAAAACCCAATGTGGAAACGGCAGTAGTCACTACTACTTTCGGGTCTGGAGGACGAGGAGGACGTTGCGGTGGCTGCAGACGCGGTCGTGGGACGTCAAGAGTTCAAGATAGAGGAGACCAGCAGCCTGGCAAAACCTACTCTTGGGCCGACATTGCCAATAACCCATGTGTGCATCACCTAGACGCCAATGGGGGCTCGTCCCACACAAACGCCAAGTGTCGTTTCAATGACGACATTAAGAGAGTTGATACCGCTAGCTACAAAGCTAAGCGGAAGAAGGGAAAGAAGAATCCTGAAAAAGAAAAAGAGACCAAGGAAGATTCCGACATGGAGGAAGCTAATGCTTCAAATCCCAAGCCGGAAGGGAAGAAAAAGTTTCCGACCAAGAAAGACACTTATGTCACCTTCCTCGGGTCTCAACCAGCAAAAGTTAAAAAGGCAGTGCTACATGAGCTCAATGCAACAGTTCCGGCTGTCCCTCAATTCTTGGACTGGTCGGAGGTGGCAATCACCTTTGACCACCCTGACCATCCGCCTAAGTTGCACATGCGAGGAAAATACGCCTTAATCGTCAATTCCCTTATTGACGGTTATGGTTTCTCCAAGACTCTCATGGACGATGGCAGCAGTATTAATATTCTATATGTTGAAACAGTACGCCGGATGAAGATCTGAGAGACCCAGCTGAACCACAACTCCGTGATCTTTCATGGGGTTGTCCCAGGAAGACAAGCAAATTCCCTCAGAGAAATCACTTTGGATGTTACCTTTGGAACTCCAAAGAACTATCGGACGGAGGCACTTTCCTTAGAGTGGTCCCGTTCAAGAGCGCGTACCACGCTATATTCGGACATCCGGCTTACTGGGCTTTTATGGCTCGTCCGTGTTATATTTACAATATGATGAAAATTCTAGGTCCCAATGGCGTGATTACCATCTAGGGAGACCCGAAGAAAGCGCGAGAGTGCGAGGATGGAAATGCCGCCTTTGCTGAAGCATGCTGCACGCCCAGGAGTACCAGGAGATCAAGAAGAGCATAGATCCGTTCGAGATGCCCGCAACGAAGAAGGAGGTGACAAAGCCAAATCCGGAGTTCAAGGCATCATAAGAGACGAAGAAGACGCCATTGAAGGACGATGACCCCTCCAAGGTGACCCAAATAGGTGTAGGCCTAGATAGCGCATAGGAAAGCGTGCCTGTCAAGTTCCTCAAAGGAAATCAAGATATCTTTGCATGGCAGCCATCTGATATGACCAGAGTACCTAGAGAACTTGTCAAGCACTCTCTAAATGTAAACCCGAACGCTAAACCCGGCAAACAGTCCTTGCGACGGTTCGGCGATGAAAAGTGTAAGGCAATAGCTAAGGAACTAGCATGACTCGAGTTAGCCGGATTCATAGAAGAGGTCCTCCACACTGAGTGGTCGGCCAACCCTGTAATGGTCCCTAAAAAGGACACCACTGATTTAAGGATGTGTGTTGAATATACTGCCTTGAACAAGGCTTGCCCCCAAGATCCGTTCGCTCTGCCTAGGATTGATCAAGTTATCGATTCTACGGCAGGCTCGAAACTCCTCTGTTTTCTCGACGCATATTCCGGTTATCACCAAATCTAGATGAAGGAATCTGAAGAAGTCAAAACTTCATTCATAACCCCCTTCAGAACCTTCTGTTTTGTTATGATGCCCTTTGGGCTGAAGAACGCAGGAGCTACGTACCAGCGCACAATGTAGCGTTGCCTCCACGATCAAATTAGACGCAATGTACATGCATATATGGATGATATTGCGATGATGTCCAAAAAGAAGGAAACATTAATTTCCGACTTGGAGAAAACGTTCGCCAATCTACAAAAATACAACATAATGCTTAATCCGAAGAAATGCTTCTTTGGAATCCCAGCCGGAAAATTGTTAGGTTTCATCGTTTCTCAAAGAGGCATAGAGGTGAACCGGGACAAAATCAAGGATATACTCAATATTTCCAGGCCAACCCGCCTGATAGACGTACAAAGACTAACTAGTTGCATTGCCGCAGTCAGTTGGTTTGTAAGCCGGCTTGGTGAAAGAGCCGCACCATTATACAAACTCCTGAAAAATACCAAGGATTTTGTGTGGACCAACGAAGCAGAAGCTACGCTACAAGACCTGAAAAAAGTACTCTCATCTGCTCCTATCCTTGCAGCACCGGAACCATAGGAACCGATGTTGCTCTATATCGCTGTGACCAACAAAGTCGTCAGTATTGTCATGGTAGTGGAGAGACCGGAGGAAAATCAGGAACACTTGGTGCACCGTCCGACTTACTTTGTCAGCGAGGTTCTAACAGAATCAAAACAACGGTATCCGCACTATCAAAAACTGGCTTATGGTGTTTTCTAAGCATCTTGTAAGCTACGACACTATTTTTAGGAGCATCCAATTATCGTGGTGAGCACAGCTCCCATGAGAGATATAATCAACAATAGTGACGCCATAGGATGCGTCGCTAAATGGGGCATAGAGCTTTCAACTTTCGATATTGAGTACAAACCTCGGACAACAATCAAATCCCAAATCCTTGCCGACTTTGTTGTTGGACAGAGATGAAGGAGAATATGACCCTCCCTGAGTCGGAATATTGGACCCTATATTTTGATGGGTCTAAGGCTCGCGGGGGCTGGCATGGTGCTCAAATCACCCCAAGGAGATAAACTTCTATACGTGTTGCAGATCCACTTCACAGCGACAAATAATATTGCCGAGTATGAAGCATTGCTGCATGGTATCCGGATTGCTAAGGATATCGACATCCGACGTTTGATGTGTTACGGAGATTCGGATCTTGTTGCTCAGCAAGTGTCGGATATTTGTAATGCAAATAAGCATATGGCAGCATATAAAGCTGTCGTGGATGATTTATCTAAATTGTTCGAAGGGTTTGAGGTTCAACACATCCCTCGAGCAGAAAATGAGGAAGCAGATGCATTATCTCGAATAGGCTCTGCACGGAAAGAGGTCCCGGATGGCTCTTTTCTAGAGCACCTCAAAGTTCCCTCAATAAAGGGAGTGGACGAGGAATATCCGACCAAATCCGACTCACCTCTAATAGCAGTTCTGGCTATAATCCCCAGCTGGACCCAACCCTACCTTGACTATTTGGTAGATGGCAAATTACCCGAAGACGAGGTTCTAAGGCGGAAGATTATCCGACGAGCAAAAGCCTATACTTTGGTTAAAGGTGAGCTCTATAAGCGGAGAGTATCTAGGGTCTTTCAGCGCTGCGTATCTCTCGAATAAGGAGTGGAAATCTTAAGAGAACTCCACGAAGGCAAGTGTGGTCACCATGCTCTAGCCAAATCTTTAGTGGCAAAAGCTTTCCGACACGGTTTTTTCTGGCTTACAGCCAAGGCAGATGCCGAACGGCTAGTCAAGACATGCAAGGGCTGCCAAAAGGGGCTTGTTCATCTGCGGTACCAAAGTTGGTAGGCCAGCGGATGGCGGTACCTAAGTTGCCTAAAATTACCGCGTTTCGAAAACTTGGGCCGCCAACTACCGTGAGGGGCCATTTCGATGCAAACTCGTCTCACCCCTACCAAATCCAAACATGCCGTGAAACTGCCCCGTGAAGTAGACGGTCGGGACCCTCATGTCAGTAATATTTCCGTGGCGCGAGCGCCAACGCGGCAACGATGTAGGCGAAATGAGATACTAAAGGAGCATCGTGCATTGACCAAATTCACAAATCCACCCCCTCCCTCCTTTCGCATGAACCCTAGCACCGGCGGCGTCGAAATCCCCTCTCCAACCAGAATGATCTCTTCGAACATTTGACTTCCGGCACCAAGTTGCTGCGCCTACTCGCTGCTACCAAGCTCTAATGCCGAATGCCGTGCCAGACGTTGCGACGATCTAGCCCGCCTCTACCGCCGACGAGCTGAGCAGCACGGAGGATGGCAGATCCATTTGCCGAGGAAGAAGTACGTCTAGCTAATTTCGGGTGAGCTACTCTTCTATTTGCTATTCGAACTACCTATAACTGCTAGCTGGCTATTGGCATTACAGAGATATGTCGAACATAGAATTGTTTGCTAGCACAACGCTGACAAACAATTCTTATCTTTTGTCTCCAATTTTCTGTCAACTTGGATCTCCGCTGAACCCAAATACACGGTTCTGGTGAGCATATGCGGCTACCTCATTAAATTAGCATATGGGAAGAGCACATGGAAACAGGCCCAGAGTCTGAAGATGGAAGTAGCGCCTGTGCAGTTATGCATTGTCCCTAGTTTGGTTGCTGCTATGCGTGAACTTGCTAAAATGAGGCCAGAGCAGACTGCACGGTTCAGCATCGTTGAAGAACGAGGCTTCAAGGTTCCGATAGCGTGTGACATTCAGCTAATTGGGTTGATGAAACATCATGTTAGGCTTCGTGTGGTTATGCTGGTGTGTAACATAGTGGATGAGGAAGCTCCTGCTACGGGGAGTCGCCCAGCTATTATTGGACAGGGAGGTCTAACTCAAACCCCTGCTGTTGTTGAGCAAAATGTGGTTCCTCGTCCGCGACATGCTTCTGTCAGGCAAACTCCTCGTAGGAGTCCCCGTATTGCCGTTGTGGAAAACTCAGCTCTGGAATCTGTTGGTACTGGTCGTCCCCGTCCCCGTGCCCGTGTTGCTGCGGCTGCTGCTCACCCAATCCGTGCCGCTGTTGAGCAAACTAAGGCGTCCGGAGGCTGCCCCGCTATTGTTGCCAAGACCGCCGTCTTGTGTTCTGCTCCTCCTCGAAACCGTCCTCAAGTTGTGCGAACCCGTGCTCTGGAATCTGCTGGTACTGGTCGTCCTCGTGTTGTTGTTTATCTGGACGCTGTTGACCCAATCCCTGACGCTGTTGAGCAAACTAAGGCTTCCGGAGGCTGCCCCACTGTTGTTGCAAAGACTGATACCTTGTCTCCTCCTCGAACCCGTGCTCGGGTTCCGCGAGCTGCTGGTCTGAAGCTAGCTCATGGTCTGGACTCTGCTAGCACTCGAAACACTACTGTTGTGGGAACTGCTCCTAATCGTCGAGGTGGCATGGCAGCAACTGATCCTATTATGGCTGTCGTTAGAAGGGGCCCTTCCTGTCCACCATGTAATGTAGCTCCCACTGCTAAGGGCCTTCGCCTTGCTCCTAGTCCTGGTACTTCCACCAAGGCTGATCCAGCTAACGATGACGCTGGTGATGGCGGTGGTGGCATTGGGGCTGGGTCTGATGGTGCCGCTCCATCTCTCAAACCTCTCGGAGGTTTCTATCCTGGAGAACCTGATGATGGCAAAGTAATCGTTCGTATCGGTGTCGTGGATTATACTGCAAAATTAGATGATGGCACAGAAAAATTCTATGACGAGTTTGATGTAATCCTTGGCAGATACGACCCTGAAGTGGTAGAGTTATCTGACCTGATGGCATCGTTACGTGTGAAGGTGCTGTGGGGGTCCTCCTAGGAAGCACGTTTGTTATATTATGGTTACAGGAGCAAAAGGCTATCGAAGTGAAAGATACCAGGGATTTAGTCGTACCGTTTACAAGGAAACATTATAGAGGTGAAGTTTACTTCCACTTGGTAGTGTGATGACCCACAAGTATAGGGGGTGTATCACAGTATTTTTGAGGGAAGTGAAACCCAATTTATTGAATCGACACAAGGGGAGCCAAAGAATATTTATAAGCCTTAACAACTGAGTTGTCAATTCAGCTGCACCTGGAAACAATCTTGCTCACAGCAGTTTATTAGTAGCAATAGTTTTGTAGTAGGAATAGTAAAGTAGCAGCAGTAGTAAAGTAAAGACAGCAGTAACAATAGCAGTAATAGTGGGATTTGAGTGCGGTAGGCATAGGGATGGATGGACGGGGGTTGCATGGACAAGACAATTCACATAGCAATCAGAACATAGGGAAATTGCAGATAAATAAGATAAAGCATCCAAGTACTAGATAATCTTAGGCATGTGTTCCATATATAGTCATACGTGCTCGCAATGAGAACTTGCACAACATCTTTTGTCCTGCCAGCCCGTTTGCAGCGGGGCCTCAAGGGAACTACTAGCAATTAAGGTGCTCCTTTTAATAGAGCACCGGAGCAAAGCATTTAACACTCCGTGAACACATGTGATCCTCACATCAAAGCCATTCCCTCCGGTTATCCCGATTTCTATCACTTCGGGGCCATTGGTTCCGGACAACAACGTGTGTATGCAACTTGCAGATAAGACCATAAACAATACTATCATAATGAATCAATAACATGTTCAGATCTGAAATCATGGCACTCGGGCCCTAGTGACAAGCATTAAGCACAACAAGTTGCAACAAAGTAGTAAAGCACTAATAGAAGATACTAGGCACCATGCCCTAACAATCTGATGCCATTACATGAATGATCTCATCCAATCCCTACCATCCCCATGGTCTACAGTGGGGGATTACTCACTCATAGATGGGGGAAACATGGATGGTCAATGGAGAAGCGATGGTGATGATGATGGCGATGATCTCCTCAGATTCCCCGTCCCGGCAGGGTGCTAGAACGAAGTTTCTGGTGCTGTTTCGTGGAATCTGGTGGTGGCGGCAGAGCAGAACTCCTCGTGGAAAACGTCAAACCCCCTGGAGTTTTTAGGTCAAAAGGCTTCTTATAGGCGAAGAGGGAGACCGAGGAGGTGCCTGGGGGGGCCACACCACCCCCTGGCGCGGCCTGGCCCGCGCCACCAGGTGGTGTGGCCACCCCTGGCTATTCTCCGTCTCGTATTCTAGCTCCTGGAGTCTTCGGGTGAAATAGGATTTTCTGCATATTTTCTGGCATTTTTTCTGATAGTTGATTTTCCGCACAAAAAATAGACACCGAGGCAATTCTGCTGAAAACAGCATCAGTCCGCGTTAGTTGCATCCAAATCACACAAGTTTAGAGGAGAAACAATAGCAAAAGTGTTCGGGAAAGTAGATACGTTTTGGACATATCATAGTGCTCACGGTTGGAGAGGAATTGGAACTCGACAATAGAGATGATGAACTTTTAGAAGGCATGCGTGACCTGATGCATGGCATCACTAGGGCTGGTGCGACTGAGGGTGGCTTCGAACAGAGGAGAGTCTTACAGAGGAGCGTCATAAAGAGGAGCAGGAAGAGCATCCCTAGAAAGGGCACCCCGAAGAAGAACGTCACCAAGGAGACCACGCCAAAGAAGAGGACGCCCAAGAGTCGCACGACAAAAGGCACCTTGCCGCAGAGTACACCCCTAAGATCTAGTCAAAATGCCACACCGAATGGTAGCAGCAAAAACGCTAAGAGGGCTAGCAGGGTGGTGAACACTCCTAGGAGTGGTAGCAAAGAGGCAAAGATGGCCAGCACGGAGGCTACCACACCTAGTGGGAGCAGAAAAAACACTAATTTGGAGCGGAACACACCGCTGTCAAGGAATTATGCCAGCACGAAGGAGAACACGCCCAATAGTAGCAGCAAAAGGGCTAATTTGGAGCGGAACATGCCGCTGAGGTCATGCAATAATGCCAGCACGAAGAAGAAGACGCCCAATAGTAGCAGCAAAAGGGCTAATTTGGAGCGGAACACACAGCTGGGGTCAAATAATGCCAGCACGAAGGAGAACACGCCCAATAGTAGCAGCAAAAGGGTTAATTCGAAGAAGAACACGCCACAGAGGTCAGGCAATAATGCCAGCACCCTGGAGCCAACACCTGTGAGGGGAAGCAGTAAGGAGATCACACCCAAGAGCGGCAGCAAAAGGCCTAGTTCGATGGGGAATGGAACGCGGATCTCAAGCCCTACTGATACCATCAGGAAAGATTACATCAGGAAGGAGGATGTACACGAGAAGAGCAAGAGGGTTCTGTACACTCAAGATGAAATTGATTCTGACTGCTATTTGTCCACTGAAGTACCTGGGATGCGTGCAAACGTAAGACCACCCCATGTGGTTGCAGCAGAACCAACCGAGTGTCTTGGAGAAAACAGAGTTGCCGGTGAGGTGGACTAGGGTAATGTTCCTGTCCATCCGGGTGGAGACGATGGTGCAGCCCCACCCATGGGAGTCAATATGATGTGTGCAGTACTAGGCATTAGAGACGATGGCGAAAATATTGAATCAGATGAAGAAGCAAGCACTGTAGAGGATCAAGAATCAGGTGATGATGAAATAGACGAGGAACTTAACAATGAGGCTGGTATTCCAGTCGATGAGTTGGGTGTTGAAGTAGAAGAAATGAAACATGACCACGAGTATCCTATAATTTCGGTCGGCACCGAGTTCAGGAGCATGCATGAGATCAGGATGTCGTTCCAGCATTTTTGTATCAAGGGGGAGTTCGACGTTTATCGACTAAAGAACTCTGCCGAGAGGTATGAGGCCGTTTGCAAGTTAACATGGATGAATGGACGGGCCGAGGTACATTGTCCATGGAGGATCACAGCAAGATCCTTACCTGCGTCGACTGCAATTAGGGTATTGGGGCAATGAATGCAACAAACCATTAGAACTCTCTCTCTCTCTCTCTTTTCACTCTATAACTACAATTGATGTGCGATATCTTTCTGGCAACTAGTCGACTCCGCTTATCTTTTAAATGAATCTGTGTTGCAGGTGAACAAAATGGGCCCTCCACACATGTGTCCAACATGCATCAAACTGAAATCCTCAATGGCTGATACGGAGTGGGTGGCTATGCAATCTATGTCCATACTAAAGGATAACCCTAAGGAAACCGCAGAGAATATTCAGACTAGTCTCGGTTCTAAATACAACATTGTCCTTCCGTATTACACGGTTTGGAAAGGTAAAGAGAAAGCTCTGGGGGTCTTGCACGGGGATTGGACCAATAGCTTCAGGATGCTGTATAACTTCAAGGCGGAGATACAAGCTAGGTGTCCGGGGAGTGTTGTGGAGATTGACACCGAATCAGAAGGTGGTAAAATATATTTCAAAAGATTTTTCATGGCGCTTAAACCTTGCATCTAGGGATTCAAGGATGCCTGTAGGCCGTATCTGAGTGTAGACATCACTGTCCTAACTGGCAAATGGAAAGGCTGTCTGCCATCTGCCACAGCACTTGATGGTCACAACTAGATGTTCCTAGTGGCATTCGGGCTGTTTGAAACAGAAACGGAGGAAAACTGGGTCTGGTTTATGAGGCAGCTCAGGAGATCAATAGGCCACATGGATCCATTGGCTATATCCACGGATGCATGCAAAAGGCTGAGGAATGCAGTGAAGGAGGTGTTCCCGCGAGCTGAAGGTAGAGAATGCCATGCCCATATGATGCTCAACTTGTACTCACACTATGCAGGCAGCGTATTTCGTTACATGTTTCCTACTGCTAGAGTTTACAAACCTAGTAGCAGCGATTATTTCATGAGCAAGATTTTTGCTGAAGCCCCTGCACTTTCAGAGTACTTAGCCATCCATCATTCGCAGCTATGGAATAGGAGTCAATTCAACCGTGACATCAAAGTTGATTACATAAACAACAACCTTGCAGAATGCCTGAATAACTGGGTGAAGGACATAAAAGTGCGTCCTGTTCATATCTTGATGGACAGCATACGTGGTATGATCATGAAGCTGTTAAATATAAGGAGAGAGATTGGTAGGAGACTTAGAGGACATATGCTACCGCCAGTTGTATAGAAACTGCACAAGAGAAGTCGAGGGCTTGCTCATCTTAAGGTTCTCCTGTCAACCAGCAGAAGCTGTGAGGTGTTCGATATGTCCAAGAGTGGCAAAAGGGATGTTGTGAACATCCAGCTGCGAGAATGCACCTTCTTAGAGTGGCAGCATACCGAGAAACCTCGCGACCACGCCTTGGCCTTCTTGGTGAAGAAAAGAACTCTACCACATTTGGATCAATATTTGTTAGACTACTACTCTATAGAAAAGTTCAGAGCTGCGTACGCTGGATCCGTCGAGCCATGTACAGACCCATCTCAGTGGCCTCAAGTCCAACTGTCTTTCGAGCTTTGCCAGCCAGTTACAAAAAGGGGCAGAGGAAGACCCCAGGTGAATAGGTTTAAGAATTTTCTCGAGAAGAAGGGTTCGGCTTTCTGTGCTACAAAGAAGGGCAAAAACAGATGCAAGACCTGCCATCTTATAGGCCATAGAGCAGCTGGATGTCCCCTTAATGCTCCCAAACCTAGGTATGAGATGGTACATTCACAAAAAAAATTGTTTATAGTCTGTAGATATAAGGTAGTAATCCATGTACTGTTTTTTTATAGGAAGCGCAAGGTAATAAACAAGACAGCCGACTCAGTGATTTTGCTGTAGGAGGAAAACCAAAACGAGTGGAGTGATGATGTCGGACAAGATTCTGGTGCTGATTGGCCTGACTTCCCTCGGCCCGGACATGCAGGGTACGTGAAGGTAAGAAAATTGGCACCCAAGAAGAGGAAGAAGGCAGGAGATGAAGAAGCCAATGGACGTGAAGGAAAGAGGAAGAAAGTTGGCACCCAAGTAGAGAATGAGGGCTAGCAGTGTAGCAGCCTAATGATATATTGAACTTGAACCTATATATGTAGTTCGGTTAAACTCTGGAGCTGTGTGCGTGGAACTTGTCGGGCGAAACAATCTGTCTCCCGTACTCGGAGTAAAATGTATCGTGACTTTAGGATTTGATACGGCCGAGGCCACTAGTTGAATCCAAAACTGTGACTGTGCCACTACTATCTGAACAATTGCGATAGCTGAGCGATTAAATCATCTCCAAAATCGATGGGTGTTAGTGGCACAGACATGATTTATTTATAGGCGCTTAATAAATCCATGTTGTTGGCATTACACTAATGATAAGTTCATGGGCTGGAAAACAATTTCTTAAGCTGGCCGCTACACTCCACAAAGGAGCAACTTATTTTAGCTGCTGGACAACGACATGGCAACATAAACTGCAAATGCAACAGATAATGCCCAGATAATGAGGAAATTGTGTCCACTATCTGGCCTAATCTTGAGCCCGTCTGTCTCACCACCTCCCTGCCCCTGCCTCCCCCTGCACCTAGCGAAGCTCCCGGATCTCTCGCTCCATCGCACGAATCTCCTCTTTCTTGTCCCACACAGCATCACGCAGATCCTGAACAAGCTCTCTGTGAAAACATGTCAGTGGCTTTTCGATCCACACAAACTTGTCATAGCCAGTCCCCCTCCCTCCTTGTGTAGTAGATCGAAGGAAATAAAAAAAGAATTACATTACGCTTTCCGGATCCGGGTTACCATTGTACCTACAGTAGGAACTTACCGCTCTAATGCTGCAGTTGCTGAATTTTCCTGCAGTATTTTTGCCGGTCCACAAAATCCATCTCGGCATCTTCTCACCACACAAACACAGCATATCGGGGTAGTAATCGTAGGGCGCCCTCCGGTACCTGATGGGGGCACCCGCCTAACGGCGTTGAGCCGACTTAATAACTCGGGCAGAATCCTACCATCCACATTCGGCTGACAGGTGGGGGACCTAGCGTGTGGACTTGTCAAAAAAAACTCGTGCCTTCGTGGTTCAAAAGCCCTGTCATGCGCATTGGACGAAATTTGTTGGTACCTTGCCCGCGTACATATCACTGCGAGGTCTTGCTCAGGAACCAGACATGCCTGACCCACAATCTTACTCCCTCCTAGGAACTTGTCATGGCTCGCGTCGGCAGATCCATCCGCTCCACCGCTTCTGGTAGGGTTCGCCATGACGGATCCACCCCAAGATCCCACCGTCGCAGTATCAAATGGCCATGGTTTCTTGAGAGGAGCGACGATGCTATGTATGCGAGATCGGCCCCTCCTACCTGTAGATGGACTAATGCGACGTCGAGCTCGAGCAGGAGCCGCAGGCGCGACGGCGCTCGGTCCATGCCAACCCCGTCACCTTCTTCATTGTCGGTTCCGATGTGGAGGACGACGGGGACGAAGCTGTGCAGGATGCCATTGTTGCCTCCTTGGCGAAGGGCAAGCCACGGGCAGGAGTGGATGTCGCCTAGAAGGGCACGGCGGTGTCACCAATCGAGGTGGACTCCGACGACAGCGGTGTGATGTGGGTTTAGATGTTGTTTAGGATGGTTGCAATTTCGGTTGTGTTTAATGCGAGTACAATTATTGTAATGTGTTTGTCGAGCTATAATGAGAAATATGTGCAATAGCAGCGTGTGAGTGCTTCCACTTTAGAAATTGTGTTTGTGCCATTTGCATGTTGCATTATAAACGTAGATTACTTTTAAACAATCCAACGAAAATCACCAGATTACAACCATCGGACGGGAGTGGGAGGATGGAAGAGAAGTTGGGACAGTGGCTTCGAGGGGAAGGAAGAGGGAGGGGCGTGACACTGGCAGGTGGGCCCTCGGAACACGTGACACTGACATGCGGGAGCAAGAGCACACGGTATTGCCGGTCTATCCAGAGCAAGCGGACTTTGCAACGTGACAACAGCAAGCTGATTGGACCAATATAATAACTCGTCGAAGTATTAAGGAGTACTGAAAACTACAGCTGGGGTACATTCGCACAACACGTATGCTCTAAGCACCTGAGAAGCATCGCTTAAGTCTAACAGTAACGACAACACAAGTACTACATTTGCATGTCGGTCTTCTCGATACAAATGTAGAAATGCATCTGCCTGTTAGGTCCAGCACCGACAAGGTACTGAGATGGCACGCATAGGATCGACCTTAGGTCCACATACTCCACCTCCCGCGGCGTCGGGCAGCTCGGCGCCTCGGCTAGCACAAGAATGCTATCTAACGATGGCGGCTGGGCGTTCGCCCACATGCGCACCGTGTATACGGGCCAGGTGCACGAGACCGACCTGACGCATACGGCACCCACGATGGTGGGCCCGGCTCTAGTTCCTGGAACACCGGCGGTGATGGTCAGGACGAAAACACCGTCCCCCCCTAGAAAATTAGCAAGCGGCGTGCCGAGTCAGTGAACGACACCTGCTCTTGGAGAAGTTGGGCTTGCCCGTATGAGATCCTAATCACTTCGATCAAGTGCACATCTGCAAGGTGGACGACAAGCTCTGCCGGCGGGACGGTGTAGTTGCCCAGCTCCGTGCAGGAGCACGCGCCGTGCGGGCACGCGAGCTCGTGGAGCGGGAGCTCGTGGTAGGAGTAACGACGAAAGCATCCTGGGTGGGAGCACACAAGCGGGAACGCCGTTGCGAAGTTGCGCGCGAGGATCTCCAGATTCTTGGGCTGCAACATCTGCCACATCTGAAGTTCGTCGAGAAATCGAAAAAAAGATCAGAAGTTAGATTGGTGAATAGCAGGAATATGTAGGATAAGTTCAAAAGCTTGTAAAATGATTTCTTACTATGAAAGTAGCGACCGAAGAATTGGCGGATGTCGTCGGCTTGCGGCTACGGCAAGATGGAAGTGAAGTGGGGAAAGTGGCTTCGAGGGGAAGGAAGAGAAGTACAAGGAGGAAGAGAAGTAATGGGGACGTGACACTGGTATATGGCCCACTAAACTCGTGAGTCGTAACACTCACAACATGCCATTTTGTCCAGAGCAAGCGTGGCCAATCATGCCGCAGAACAGCCTACTCGAGGATCGCTCTCGCGAGGACCATCCCAATCGTCCAAGCACCCCAATCGAACGGTATGTAACAATCGTCAAGCAGAACAACTGTGTTATGGCGTGCCTTCTAGAAGACCCGGTCTAACAGTGGATCCATTGGGGGGAAGTGCTAGTTTTAGTATAAGAACAAACATGAAATGACTCAAATGGATCCATATGTGGTTTGTGGAAATAACACACATGCAATGACACTAGTTGATCCATGTGTGGTTTGTGGAAAGAACACACATGCAATGACTCTAGTGGTTGATCCATGTGTGGTTTGTGGAAATAACACACATGCAATGACTCTAGTGTTGGTTTTAGTATAAGAACAAACATGCAATGACTCAACTGGATCCATATGTGGTTTGTGGAAAGATCACACATGCAATGACACTGGTTGATCCATATGTGGTTTGTGGAAAGAACACACATGCAATGACCACTGGTTGTTCCACATGTGGTTTGTGGAAAAGAACACACATGCAATGACCACTGGTTGATCCATGTGTGGTTTGTGGAAAGAACACACATGCAATGACCACTGGTTTATCCATATGTGGTTTGTGGAAAAAATCACACATGCAAAGACCACTGGTTGATCCATAAGTTGTTTGTGGAAAAGAACACACATGCAATAAGTCTAGTGGATCCATGTGTGGTTTGTGGAGAAGAACACACATGCAATGAGTCTAGTGCTGGTTTGTGGTTTTAGTATAAGAATAAACATGCAATGACTCAAATGGATCCATATGTGGTTTGTGGAAAGAACCACATGCAATGACTCAATGGATCCATATGTGGTTTGGGAGAAAAACGCCATGCTGACTCTGGTGAATCCATATGTGGTTTGTGAAAAGAACACACAGAGCATTAACCACCCGGTTGATCCAGTTTGTAGTTTGTTGGAAAGAACACACATGCAATGACCACTGGTTGATCCCTGTGGGTGGTGGGTTGTTGAAAGACCACACATCAAGGCAGTCTATTGAGAATGGTTTGGGGTTTTAGTATAAGAAAACATGCATGACTCAAATGGAGCCATATGTGGTTTTGTGGAAAAGAACACCATGCAATGACACTGTTATCCATAATGGTGGTTTGATGTAAAGAGTACAACCACAAGTGCAATGACCACTAAGTTGATCCATGTGTTGTGGTTTGTGGAAAAGAACCCACATGCATGACCACTGGTTGATC